>CABFVZ010002915.1:76322-94505 GCA_902151445.1 Timema monikensis | reverse complement strand
TCTCACATTCACCCTACCATTACACATTAGCGTAAGTGCGTATAACCCGAACGGGTAGTAAGACGCGGTGCTAATAATAATAATAATATTTTTCCACTCTCGTTTTCAAATACGAGTACACTTCCTCTAAACATAACTTATATAATTCCTAACACATTTGTGTAATCAGTACATACACGTAAAAATTGAACGGGTATTGAAACGAGGTTGCTTGTCCAAATCACATGCCTTTTAGTAAAACCCAGCGTTAATTTCATACTTTTCTGTGATTTTTGTTCAAATCTACAGCTCAAGATTTTTTTTTATAAACCACAACAAGTTTTTTTTATGACTCCTGGAACATTCTCGTAATAGCGTCCATATAGTGTATTATACCTACTAACGTAAATTACTGGGGTGTATATTAATTGGTGTCAAATATTCTATCGACCAAACATTAAGAATAAGTTCGTATGAACATGGGTCTAGAAACGCTCTAGTGTCTGAGCTGTGAGCAATTTTACTCTTTCATTAATTAACAATCCAACAGAAGCAATACGATTAAATTAAATAAAGTTTAGCAAATATATAAGATAGAACATTTTGTTACTTTTTTATATGAACTTTTCTTAGTGTTTGGTCGATGGGAATACGGCCCAAGAATATTTGACTCAAATAAATATACACCCTGTATATAGATTTCGGCTTCGTTATTAAACAATTGTAAACTTTGATATGATAATCCTTGATGAAAATACTTTAATTTAAAAAAATGATAGATTTGGTAAAATTCAAGAAATTATTGTCGAAATAAATTGTAGTTTTAAGTTGCGGCTTCGCCTTTGTATATTTACGAAATTTAAAATATCTAGGCACATCTTCTTTGTATAAGCTTTAATGTTAAGACATATTATGAAAATTGGTTATGTGGAACTGCAGGCATAATTTTATTCTCTGTAAAGGAATCGCTCTATGTTTTAAATTTTTTTTTTTCCCCCTGATTGCGATCGCCGACTTCCGTGACTCACCCAGCCTTCGAACGTAAGCTTTGGACGTCATAGGAGTTAGATGGAGGGGGAAGGGAAAAGAAAGTTTCAGTCTAAGAACTAATTCCCTTTTGTTTGAACTCTGTCCCATATACCCGGTCATTAACTTTAGAATCCGCGTTTACAGTTTTGTATTCTTGTGACGTGCGCCAAGGAAATAACTTCTTGTCCTAGAAAGAGAGAGAGGAAAATGGCGAAAAGACGCGTTGTGTAATCCAATTCCCAGGAGATTTAGAAATCGACTTTGATATTTTCCTTACCTATTTATTTTCTTCTTCTTCTTTGGATCTCAGACTCAGAAGAGGGAGACAAATGAATAAGTACTAAGAAGCGTGGGTGAGAAGAGAACCATTTTGAATGTGATTATTTGGTGCAAAGCAAAATGGTTCCGGTGACACCTTTAGGAGGAATCTGCGCGACATCATAGAAGGAAAGGTTGAGGAAGAGAGGAGCTTAGGAAGGAGGAGGATCCAAATTTTGGATTCGAACCCCGATCTCCCCGTCTTCAACAGACCAATCACACGGTAGTGACGCCTTTGACCATTCGGCCACTAATATGAATGTAAAGAAATTCTGATTTTAATTTTAGTTCTAAAACTAAGGGCGGTAGGCTGATAGCAGATTTTTTTTTTTATGTTGTTCCAAACTATAAAAGAAAATATGAGGAAGTGTCTTACAATTTTATTTTAATTCTTTATCTGTTTGTGTACCATAATATGAAACCAAGTCGTCAAACGACTATTTAATTACTCGACACAGGATGTGGTTTGTGTCGCAAATATGTTGCTGTGTAATTGGCAGTTGAAATATAACTTTTTTAATTGACTGGTGGCTGATAGCATCAAGATTAGGGCGACACTTTCACGCATTCTCACGTCTTTGAGAAAGGCAATTACGGTGGGGATATAAGGCATATGAAAAAAAAGGTTGGTGTACATATTTGCAATTTTTTATAGCAAAACATTTTTGTTGACACAATAAATCAAATATTTCTCCAGTAGAAACCTAGAGTTTAATTTTCTTCGCGTGGTGATATCAACAGTTGTTGAATATCTATCTAGGGGTGTCCAGAAATTTAATGACAACTTTTTTTTTATTTTCATTTAAAAAGTTTCTCATCTAATACCGCTATGCTCATGATAGATATTCAACAATTGTTGATATCTCCAGTGAAGAAAATTAAACTATATGTTTCTACTGGAGAAATGTTTGGTTTATTTTGGTCAAAAATAAGTTTTTTATATATAAACTGTTAAAGAACTGACCTTGAGCTGCGTTTACACTCCCACCTTAATGGGTTGCACTGAGCTAAGAAATTGTCAGAGGCGTTAAGACTCGTATTAAACTTAAGGCACTCTCCTAAGTGACCGATCGCACGAAATTAGTCCACCGCACTGCCACCAGACGGTGTTTGTTGGGAACTTTCTGGCTAACCAATCAGCTCCCTTTAATGAAACAATAACAAAATAAACGGTACAGATACATCTCACAGTATTTCTCGTTCCTTCACCTCAAATTGGAGATATTTTATTTAAAACCCGTAAGATGTATGAAAAGAAATAATATTCATAGCTGCAGAAACGTAATTAAAAAGAACGCATAAAATGTCACCAAAGGTCATAAATGAAATAATATAACCTGTTACATAAACAAATTGAATAATAGGAACATTATTGTTCACCCTAATCAATTTACTCATTTTCCAGACCTCAATTTAAAAAATATATTTGCTTATAGATTGGAAACTATTTACTGTCTAAGAATACACTCGCTTTTCTTGTTGGGGGCTCAGCCCCCAAATCCCCAGTGGGTTTTCTTTGCAAGTGGTTGTAAACTAATGTAATTCCAGAGCCGTTTTTTGATAGGTCTTATCGTTTAGCCACAAGAGACCTCCAAAGAAAGGTCCGCACCGACTTTAAAGTTACTCCGATCCGATATTTTGAATTTGGGGGGGAAGGAGGTTAAACAATTAAAAATTTTAACTTTGAATGTTCCCGTCGGCTACAGGCTAAAAGCTATAAGTTTGCTAAATTTCAAGTTTCTAACTCATCTGGAAGTGGGTAACCATTTATGTCAGTGAATGAGTGACTCAACCATGTGGCTTTATAGTAGTATAATATATAATAAAAGCTTCTTTTTTTTTCATAGTTCAACTTTGTAATGGCGTTGACTGTAATGTGTTTCTACTTCTTGCGCGCGCTATATGCTACAGACGCCATCCCCACAAAGAAGAAACATACAAACGGTAATTTTCATTAGTTTGTGTTCAAATCATGTAAAGACTGTTAAAAGAAAGACGTAATTAAAAACAGATTGTTATTAAAGTTTTAACTGCAAAAAGTGACCAAAAAAAATCAATATGTAGTCTTGCAGATCATGGCTTGGCGAATGGATACATGAGAGTAGATATAGTAATTTCTGCTATATTGCAATTTAAAATACTTTAAAATCAGCGTGGTGGGTAGGTTTGGGGAACACAGTTGCCACATCGCGGGAGTTGGCGTGTTATTACTATGAAAGCATACTCGGTGACTGTCCAGAAATCTGGCAACGTGTATCGGTTGCTATGACATCTACCCTTCACGGATTGGTTGAGCGTGTGGCGAGCCTCCACTCCCCCCACTCGGGCAGCGCTGACCTCAATCCTAAAGCAGTTTAAAACGCTGTATAGCTAGCTGTCTATTACCACTACTCCAGTGACGAATGGATTATAAGTGGCACTGACAAAGAGGACGGTATAATTTAGGAGAAATGTGCCCGAATTTTTGTGAAGGGAGGGTAAAAAAAACCTTTTAGTAAAGGTTTACCTGTAACCCGTTACTTGCACACAAGTCTAAATGAGCTTGAAATCTTTGCATATAGTAATTACGCTCAACTATTAAAGATGAGGACGGTTGAATTTAAAGGTAGTGTACGCGCATTTGCTTTAAGGGAAAGTGGGAAACTATTTAAGGTGGGAAGGAACACACTTTGTACGCACCTACCGGGATTCGAACCTCCTAATAGACCATTCATCCACCGAAGCGAGTCACCAACTAAAGTATCTTGCAGATTTCCGTAGATATATATAGTTTAGTATTCCATTCAAGTTATATTTCGTAACATACATAAGTCTTAAGACTTGAAAGGGTTGGAAAACCCTTTCATCATTTCTCACTAATTTATTATGCCTTTGATGGTTGTTTTTCGTGTTTTTCTGTGTGGATGACGTTTTTTCGATGTTTGTATGGACGTCTCGTTTCTGCCGTCAATCGCTCATTATACCGGCGTCAATAAGGCTATTCATTGGGGGTTCCTTGTGACCGTGGCGAAATTTTCCGTTGGCTCTCGGTTCGTTCTTGTAGGGAGGGGGGGGGGAAGTGCAGTAAGTATGAGCCTGGGGTGGACTGGGACGTCCATTACTACATCACCAGATCTATCTCCTGGATATTTACCAATTGAATATCAAGACTTACAAACTAACTTAACCTAGGATAGTAAGTCTACTATTACACAACCAGATCTATCTCCTGGATATTTACTAATTGGATAGCAAGACTTACAAACTAACTTAATCTAGGACAGTACGTCTAATACTATACACCCAGCCCTAGCTCCTAGATATTTACTGAATGTATCCTATAACAAACCCAGAGTGGACTGGGTGACACCCCGGTGGGGTGGTCTGATCTGGGCTGTCACAACTACCTTATAAAATTATCCGCTCAATTCTAAATGATCTATTTTATTAGATGTTGATCAAAAGTTCCAGTGAATAAGTCTTAGGGTGCCCAGAATATGCACGATTAATTTGTAAAGAATATGTGATGTCATTAAATGTAAACCATACCGTTTGTTATTGTTCATAAACAATTTCTTAAGCGCTAGTTTAGTGCCTATTGGATTATTTTTTTTTTAGCACAGCGTCTAACTATTTGTTTGGGTTATACGCCTTTGTACTAATTAATAAATACACTATTGCGTTAGGGATATGGAAGGTTGGATTTAGCGGAAGTGTACCGTATTTTTGTGGTAGAAGAGTGGAAAATTATTTAGAGAAAAAACACCTTCATTAAACCCTATCCGAATCAAACTCCGATCTCCCCTTCTTCGGCAGTCTAGTCTCTGGCGAGAATAGCGCTATAAACCATGCAGCCACCGAAGTGGGTTATTTGACTGTTATTATATTTGGAATCTTTACGCTGATTTTTTTCTATCCGTTCTGAAAGGTCTTATTTCGTACTGGAATCCTAATCTATATTAGAATTCTGCTAGGATAAAAGGCCTTTTACAACAATAATAGCTCGTCCGTTCTGAAGGTCTTTTATCCTACCAAAATAATAATATACAGAGGGATTCTGGTATGAAATAAAACCTTCCCAGATCGAGTTTGCTACCAAAATCTAGATATACACAAGTAGTGTGTGGAGAATAATTTTACATAAATACCTACTTAAATATATATATATATATATAATAGACATTTGCCTATTGTTTGAAAATTTAAAACCATTTTTTGCTCGTGTCAGTAGAAAGTGATGATTTGTGTGGACTAAATATTGACGTAATCATTGATAATGTAACTAAAATTGCCTCGGTATTAAATTTAGTAGAAATATAAACAAAACTACATCACCACTTCAGCTTACACTGTAACATAGCTTCATGGTTATTTATGAATATACAGTATGTTAAAGGACAATTCCGGCAAGTGAGAAATTGTTGCGTAGGCCTTCAGCTCTAACGCAGTATTTAATATTCTATGATGCGTTATTACAAAATATGGTTACTCCAAAATAAAGTCGAAAGTTTCCAACAAGGCTTTTTTTCCTTACCAAATCTATATTTTGAGTTTTACTAAAATATATAAATTGTTAAAATGTGAAGTTAGCTAATTTTCAACGACTCTTTTTAGAATCATATTCACTGGGGTATGAAACTAAGCTTGATGGAAAAAAGACTCTAGATTTAACCTTCCTCTAACAAATACGGTCATTTTTCTATATTTGAGAACTAGCAGCGAGCTTTCCTCCTTACCTTGAGATAATAAGTTTCCTAATTTTCCTTCCCCTCTTTCTTATTGACATAGGTTGACCTGGCTGTTTAGGGGTAAGGTGTAAGACTTATGTGCTGGGGGGTCCGGGGTTCAATCCTCGGTCCCGGCACATATTTATCCGATTACCAAACCCTTCCTTCACCTCTGACAAGACGTGTATTAATCACAACTTGTGAATGTGTGGAATGCCCAGGCCTACACCGTGGTTCGGATCCCACGTTAAACTGTAGGTCCTCCATTTCATCTCACAATCACCCTATCATTACACATTAGCGTAAGTGCGTATAACCCGAACGGATAGTAACGCGGTGCTAAAAATAATAATATAATTGATAGTGTGGTTGATGGTGAAGAGTGAAAGGGAGTGTAAGCTTAGAATAGAGAAGTAGTTCCAGAAAACGACACTGACCATTGTATATTTTAATCCTTGTGGCCTGACAGAGATTGATACTTTCTCGCTGACCGAGGCGGCCCCCTTAAGAGGGCCGTTTAATTTGTAGTCCACTTCTGTGTGTGACAATAGGTACTGGCATATGTGTGCAATGTACTGTACACCCAAGGTATTTTGCGTCCCACGTGTGTGATGGTCCATTTGACTAACACTGAAAATACCGAGAAACGACTTTCATACTACCCGTTCGTGTTATACGCTTATATAATATTATTAAGCTAATGTTTTTATTGTTGAGGAAGGATATATTTACAGGAAGTGTACCCGCATTTGCGTGTGAAGGGAGTGGAAACCCGTTTAGGAAAAATCCTAATTGAACCCAACTGAGATTTTGAACCTCGATCTTCCCGTAATCGGCAGTCTAGTCTACTGCGAGACTAGCTCCTTACACCATGCGGCCACCGAAGTGGGTCATAAATTACTAGTAAACATATGAATATATTTTTTCCACCGCGTCTTATATTACCTGTGGAAGCTATGTTTTAGAGGGAATGTACCCAGATTTGTTGAGGTGGAAGAGTGGGAAACCATTTATGAAAAAAAAAATCACCCTCATTACACCAAACTGGATTCGAATCTTGATCTAGCGAGTGTGACACCCTATACCATTCTTCCACCGTAACGGTTAAATTTATATACAAAATTATCGCAATTTTGAAGAGGTTGGGGTTTTTTTTTGTTTTTGTTTTTTTCAGAGTATTAAACGATACAATTCCTTTTGATTGCATTGTCAACATAATAATAATAATAATAATAATAATACGTAACTATCTGGCCATGTGCCATTTCATTTGTCAATGAAAGCTTAAGATTTTATAAAATGTAGTAGACTCTAGGTATCTAAAACCTATATCATTGTCCATCATATAAAAATATATTTCCGTTAATTTATTTTTTATATGTGTCGTGTTTAGCGTGTACTTCGGACAAATCCCCCTTCCCCCTTTCAAACGGCCGTTAATTTATCACTGCGGAAGGAGAAACACATATTTCACCATTGGTAAAATTTTCGGCGGCGGGATTAAATCGGCTCGGTATAACTGTGGGACTTGTTTTCTTAAATTAGGGATTCGCTATTGAATTATTATTTTTCTATGATGAAGGAATAGAAGAACTCGGTCAGCGAGAAAGTATCAATCGCTGTCTTTGTTGCATTTTGGAACTACTTCTCTATTCTAAGTTTTCGGCCTTCGTCTACAACAATTTTTTGTCATGTCAATAGTAAATAGAAGAAAGTAGACTACAAAACTGCTTATCTTGAGGTAAAGAGGAAAGTAAGCTCGCTACTACACTGAATATCATCTCTGAGAGAACTGTATGGTTACTATTGGTAAACAGCTTGTCATTCTCTTGTTTTCAAGTGGTCAATCTTCAAATATCATATCTGAGAGAACTGTATGGTTACTATTGGGAAACAGCTTGTGATTCTCTTGTTTTCATGTGGTCAATCTTAAAATATCATCTCTGAGGGAACTGTATGGTTACTATTGGGAATTAGCTTGTCATTCTTTTGTTTCCATGTGGTTAATCTTCAAATATAATCTCTGAGGGAACTGTATGGTTACTATTGGGAAACAGCTTATCATTCTCTTGTTTTCAAGTGGTCAATCTTCAAATATCATATCTGAGAGAACTGTATGGTTACTATTGGGAATCAGCTTGTCATTCTTTTGTTTCCATGTGGTCAATCTTAAAATATCATCTCTGAGGGAACTGTATGGCTACTATTGGGAATCAGCTTATCATTCTCTTGTTTTCATGTGGTCAATCTTCAAATATCATCTCTGAGGGAACTGTATGGTTACTATTGGGAAACAGCTTGTGATTCTCTTGTTTTCATGGGGTCAATCTTCAAATATCATCTCTGAGAGAACTGTATGGTTACTATTGGGAAACAGCTTATCATTCTCTTGTTTTCAAGTGGTCAATCTTCAAATATCATATCTGAGAGAACTGTATGGTTACTATTGGGAAACAGCTTGTCATTCTCTTGTTTTCATGTGGTCAATCTTCAAATATCATCTCTGAGGGAACTGTATGGTTACTATTGGGAAACAGCTAGTCATTTTATCATTTTCATATGGTCAATCTCCCCTCATATATGACAAATTTCGCAACTCTGGTTAGTCGATGTTGCCAGTAACTCCTTCTTATCCCAGCACATCACCTTCAGACCTGAGAGCGAAGAGATTTGACAACAGTTAACTGAGAGAGAGCGAAGATAAAGCTTTTCTCCATAAGATCTCAGCAATGATATTGGTTATCGCTCTCAAATATTTTCTGTTTTGAGCTTAAAATAAATACTGTTTTTGTTAGAATAAAGGTGAAATCTAGAGCTCTTTTTCATCAATACTGGTGTCGTAGCTTCGCACATATTTTGAAAAAGTCGTTGAAAGTGAGCTCATGGTGTCAGGTCTTCGCACATTTTTATTTTATTTTAATGAAACTCAAACTATAGGAGTATTATGGTAAAAGAACTCTGTTAAAATTTTTAGAATGTATCTTAGCGTGAACCATATTTTGAAACAGCGCATCGTAAAATTAAATATGGCGTTATAGCTGAAAGTCAGCGTGAAAATTTCTCACTTACCGAGGCAGGCGGCCCCCTTGTCCTGTGCTAACAACTTTCCCGGCCCTGATGCAATGACCCCCAATCTGCGCTGATAGTGCCTACTATTGCAGTAAAAGTGTAGGTCCCAGGTGCGAGGCACACATCCTGTGGAATGATGGAACGCCGGCGGGCTCCCTCTTGTCCGTTGATTAACATATTTCGTGTTTGTTTCCAATAAGTTTATTAAAACTATCGGATGTATTAGGCGTGTTTTGGGTCAACAGTCAACATGGAAAATTTCCTGATTTTTCTGATGGTAGTGTCCAAGGTTACGGTCGCATACATACGTCATTGTTGCTATAAGGACGAGAGAGTTCCTGGTTTGATTCCAATGTTTTGTAAATTTTTTAATCCTTGTTGATTCGCTTTTGATAGGAAAATAGAATTAATTTAAAACCTTCTGATATGACTAAATTCATATAAGCGGTAAAAAGTATTAAACAGGCTCAATTTTGGGGAAGAATTAAGCAACATTTCTTAAGGTGGGATGGAAGGAGACACAAGGAAAAACCAAACACTTATGCAAAATTTAATAATACCTAAATAAAATAACATTTTAATTTTTAAAATAACTGATAAAACTGTTTATGTTTATTAGTTACAAACTTTTTTTAATATGTGATCAATAATAAATAAAACACGTCATAATCCACCATTAAAACAGGAAAAAAGTAGCCAGGAAAAAAATTGAAAAATGTTTCCTATAAAACCTGGAAAAGTCGGGGAATTTTGTAAAATATGTTTTTAGCCATCCTGTTAAAACATTTTTTTAACGCAATCAGTGAACTTGTAGAGATTGTTTATTGCGTCAAGATAAACTTCAAACCAAACTAAGATCATTAATTATTATTTTCGACTTTGTGTCATTTAATTGTAAAAAATTATATGTCTGCAATTTTCTTATATTGATGTTTCCAAAGTTTTTATATTATATGTTTAAATTTTTCTTGTTTTTTTCAAGTATGTATTTATTGTGTATGTGCGTTTTATATATCATAAACAACATGTGTGCTTGTATGTCGACTATTTTTAGGTTATTTATTCCTATGAAAATGGTTAATTCGAATTTTGGATACTTCGAATTATTTTATATATTCCCGCCTTAGAATTTTAATTAAAAAGGTTCTACTGTATATTTATATATACCAGATTTAAAAACCCTTTGTTTACCTTATAAGGTAACATGTGTTCCTTTCTTTGACTATAATATAGCTTACCCGCCTAGGTGGCGTAGTTAGCTAACGCGCTAGTCATGTTGAGCTTGACTGCCGAGGACGGGGAGATCGAGGTTCGAATCTCGGTTGGGTGAACTGGGGCTGGTTTTTCCTAAATGGTTTTCCACTATCCCTCCACGCAAATGCGGGTCACTTCCTCTAATTAAACCTTACCAATTCCTAATTCATTAGCGTAATTAGTACTTAAAGCGTATAACCCGAACGGGTATCAAGACGCGGTGCTAAATAATAATAATAATAAATATAATATAGCTTAAAAAAATAGGGTCATAGTGTAATCCGTCAACGGTAGACTGCTATCTTCAAGGGTAGATAGCTTGTACATACACCGTTAGTCTTAAGTTCAAAAAATATACTTGCTAAATTTCTTTAAAATTAGTCTACAAATTTAGCATTTATCGCGGAACAGATATTTTAGTGGCCGCCATTGATAAACCATAAATATTCGTATTTCGGCCCAGTCCACAGACAAATAATAGAACCATACCTCGACTTTACGGGGATATTGCTGCGCTCCTTTTGCCAGCTTGAGTCTTTCATCACTGGGCCTCGCTAGTGTCACTGCTGGGAGATGATAGGACTAACCGCAGTGATCGTAGTGGTGAAGTACTCAAGCTGCCAGAAGGAGCGCAACCATTTAAACCCGTAGGTTGAGTGTCTGGGTGTGTTAAGGAATGCTAGTTGTAGTCCTCAGTGATAACATTACTGTCCAGTGTAACAACTCACTTTTCAACATGTTCGTCGTGAAGGTAACAACAGGCTGGAGACTGTATTTGAAGTTTGTTTACAACTAACAATTTGCAAATATTCGCTTGAACAACAACAAAAAATCGATCTTACTCTATGTGCACTCTAAGCAAGGCTCTCCTTAGGAAGGATTGGTTTTATTAGGAGTGGGGCCGCTACCTGAACCTAGCTTTGTGAAAGCCGATTGATATTACCCTCGAAGGCAATTTTTTTTTCTGTTCTCTAGTAAATTTATCTTTAAAGTGAACTCTTTTTTTAAAAAAATCCATGCTTGATAGCGATGTTGTCGCGTAGCGATCCTCGTGTTGAATAACTCAAGCTCTCCTAAAAAAAAATAGTTCCATATTATCCTGGAGACTGTGTATATCTGTCGCCTGGGTTCTAATAATATTCCGACCAAATTTCGGTAAAATTGCTGACAATATATTATTTAAATATTTAAATCTAGCGCTGAGATATAAACCGACGTACGTGAATCCAGGCTGATCTGACTGTATAGCACAACCTGGTCAGGATCCTAACCAAGGACGCTGGGACGGATACTAACGTGTGCCATTAGACTGTTACTAGATCTACTTTCACGTGTTCATACGTCAAGTCGTGTGATCTTCATCTGTCACTTTTGATAGCTATTATTAATACCTATAAAATAACGAAATATTAAATTATTAATTATTATTATTATTATTATTAGCACCGCGTCTTACTACCCGTTCGGGTTATACGCTTATGTACTAATTACGCTATTGGTTTTAGGGATGAGGAAAGTTATATGTATAGGAAATGTATACGCGTTTGCGTGAAGGGAGCGTGGAAAACAATTTTAGAAAGAAAAAAAAACACCCTCATTACACACGACCGGGATTCGAACCCCGTCACCGGCAGTCAAATCTATTGCGAGTGTGGTACCTTAGACTATGCAACCACCGAAATGGGTGCGATTAAAGTTGTTGGGTTAGTTTCCCTACAAGTTTGTTTCTATGCGAATTAGATTTATATTAGCGACACCCGGTATCAAACAAATATCCCTTTTGATTAGATACCGGCCCCTTGCACCTCTTAGCTACGGACAGGAGGTAATAATGAGTGTTCACATGACTCACGGCTCTCTATTAACTAATGACTGTGTACTTGTTGTATGACTGACCTAAAGGACGGCGCGGTCGATGATTGTACTATTATGTAGCGCTTTCCGACGTAAATCAACACCCGATATTATTCTATAAGCGAATGTCGGACGTGCACAGGTTCTGGTGATATACGCGCATGCGCAGCAGCTCTTGGCTCTATCAATGAAGGGGGGGAGGGGTAGAAGAGCTGCGCGCGCAACATAACAGCTGAGCTGATAAACTTTCGTCAAAGCCAGTCGCGCGTGAGGCGTGGAGTTATCAGTATCGTAAATTTTTCAATCCGTCGTGTTACGTAGTTTTACTTAGGAGTTTTTTTTGTTGTAAAATTGTGTCGAATGTGTTAACTTTTTTTTCTATATATTTTATTCTGTCTGTGTACTAATTAATGAGTAGTTCCTGTTGTTTGGCCCCCCTCCCCTCCCGCATGGAAGCGTTTACCATGCGGCTGTGCGTCAGGGCAGCTGAACAGTATGAGCGGCTGTTGGAGTTTAACAAGAAGGTAAGCCACTCATGCATGCTATTAAGGTTTAAGGGGGGGGTTGTCTACGTATTTAAGACAGTCAATATCGCCACTCAAATTTTGCGTTTAGTCTAAAATATTGACAGAACCTTTAACATTACACGAGTTTATTGTTTAATGGAATGAACATAAAACTATTTTGTATTACCTTTAACATTACACGAGTTTATTGTTTAATGGAATGAACATAAAACTATTTTGTATTACCTTAAACATATTACAGAGGTTTGTAAACATAATATAAAAGTTGGAGCGTAGAATGGATCACTCTGAATCGAACTATGTGATTTAACAAGGGGGTGAAGGAGTCACTGTCTTGTATTGTATTGCCATGTATATTGTCCTCCTCCCCTGTTTGTTCTCCTGCTGACAACTCCACCCAGGAACGTTTCTGCTTGGTTCCTTGGCGTTTAGGAGTTTGTTATAATACGACTAATCTTGTGGGGTATAGTACGCAAAGAGGACGGGATTCTTTAATTTTTTTCTATGTTATTTTATGGTAAATTTTATATTTTTTAATCTCTTTTCATTCAAAAACAAAAGAAAATTTCAAATGATAAAATTAATATTATAGTATAAATACATGTAGTTGAAAAGAAAATATCTTGCACTAAAATACCTTTTAATTTTTTTTAATTTCTACAATATTTGGTTTACGATATTAATTTTATAATTTAAATTTTCTTTTGTTTTTGTGTCTATAGGTGGTTAAAAAGAATCTCTTCTTCTTTGCATTGTGTTCCCATAGATCTATTGTCGTTAATCTAACCATGAATTATGCACATTATTATTTTTTTAAACTTACATAATATCATTTCGACTTCAACTTGTATCAATATACCATAATATAAAAAAAATACAAATAAACATACCTGGTTCAAAAGGGGCTTCAAATAGCCTGCTTCAGTGGCTGCATAGACTAAGGCGCTACTCTAGTAGAAGACTATACTGCATTTGACGAGGAAATTGAAGTTTGAATCTCGGTCAGGTGTACCGAGGGTGGTTTTCCATTCTCCCTCCACGAAAATGCGGTTACGCCTACGCAAAATATAATGGGTAGTAGGACGCGGGGCTAAAAAAAAACACAGCTTTTTACTACCCATTCGGTTATACGCTTATGTACTAATTATACTATTGGTTTTAGGGATGAGAAGGGTCATATTTAGATAACTTGTATCCGAATTTTCGTGGAAGGCGATTGTAAAGCCATTTTGCGAAGAAAAAAAAAATCCTAAGAACCAACTTGAGATTCGAACCTTGGGTCTCCCCGTCATCGGCAGTCAATCTTACTGTGAGGGTAGTGATTTAGACTTTTCTACCACCCGAAGTGGGTCTTATTTTACTGTTTCATGTCTACACCGTTCTTTGTTCTTTAGAGCCGTTTTAATTGTTAAAAACTACCCCCCCCCCAAAAAAAAAACCCTTGTAGTGCCTTTGATCGCCTACACATCCCCTACTTGACAATCCTAGAAACTGCACTTCAAGAGAGAGCTTTCGCCATCTGTTAGCAGCGCTGGGAACTAACCTAGTTGTATTACCATATTATTATTAGCACCGCGTCTTACAACCCATTCGGGTTATACGCATTTACGCTAATGTGTAATGGTAGGGTGATTGTGAGATGAAATGAAGGACCTACAGTTTAACGTGGAATCCGAACCACGGTNTTCGGGTTATACGCACTTACGCTAATGTGTAATGGTAGGGTGATTGTGAGATGAAATGAAGGACCTACAGTTTAACGTGGAATCCGAACCACGGTGGAGGCCTGGCATTCCCCACATAGTTGTAAAATTACCTTTACAAAGAAACCTCTCAATTATTATTTTAAGGTGGGTTGGAACTGAATGCGAGAGAAGCCCTTTGTTTTTGCAATTTTTATGGCAACACATTTTTTTGGGGGGGCCAAAATAGATTTTAAAAATGTCTCAATTACAAACAAAGAATTTATTTTTCTTCGCGTGGTGACTTTAAAATCTCTTGTATATCTGTCAAGGAGTGTCCTTGAATTTAATGACAACTTTATCTTTTAATTTAAAAAGTTTCTCGTCAAATGGCACTATGCTCATGACATATTAAACAACTGTGTTTCTCCCGGAGAAACGTGCTATTTATTTCGGCAAATAAAACAAGTATTTTATGAAAATTTCAAAAACCCTGACATTTTCTCGAATAATCTTACACTCCCACCTTAAATCTCTTCAGTCGATTAAACCGCAAATTTAAATGCCTACGGTAGACGAGGTCAAAGGTAAATGAAACGCTACAAAACTACTCAAGTGACAGACTTTTCATCCTTCGTGTCAATAATTTTAAAATCTGAGGAAATATCACGAACCTAGAGGGTAGGCCTCTTCCTAGGCCATGGTTCGCCATCATTTTTGAAAACGCGTTTCCCAATATACACGTATTGATAGTGTTGGGATAAATTCTTTCACCTATCCGTAGGAATTTCGAGTAGCAAAATGGACTATGGAGTCTTTGAGCATAGTTATTAATTATTGCTTTATTATTTGTATTATTATTATTACCATTACTATAAGCGACATTGTAAATGTTTGGTAAACAATTTTGTACAGCTATATATAGCTATACATATCCATATCACTATACTATAAAGCCACATGGCTGACTCACTCACCGACATTAATGTTTACCCACTTCCAGATGAGCTAAAAACTTGAAATTTGGCAAACTTATAGCTTCTAGCATGTAACCGACGGGAAAATTCCAAAAAGTTAAAAAAAAAAAAAAATTAATACCCGAAAACAAAAATGGTTGAGTCACTTTAAAGTCGGTGCGGACCTTTCTTTGTAGGCCTTTTGTGGCTAAACGGTAAGACTTATTAAAAAAAAACTGATTGCGCCAGAGCTAGATTTTTTGATTTTAGGTAAATTTTTTCACATTTCCCACACATTTTGGGACAGCTAGAATCATAAAATTGTATAAATAAATCATCGTTCAAAACAACACTCACTGGGGGCTTAGGGGTGGAGCCCACAACGAGAAAAGCGAGTGTGTGTGTGTGTTTATATATATATATAAAGGTCCCTCCCTCGCATCCAACTGACCTCGAGCCCTCCGTCACCCCTCGCTTTTTATAATCTTTTTTTAAGCGCGACTTGGGGTAACAGGAAAGCAGCGGAGCGAGAGTTAGTGGGGTGGGGGCTCCGGCGGGCTTTATTAGAATTCAGGTTATTACGTGCAAATACATGGGGACATTTTAGCACTAATACAATCATAAATGTATTCTTCCTGACCAGTCGTATCACGTCCTTTTTCCTCCGCCACGCCTTCGGTATGTGCCGGTAGACGCGTTGCCACCTCCTCTCGATGGCTGGAACTGGTATGCTGGCCGTGGTACTGGTTGGTGGTGTAAACCTCCCTTTTATATATATATATCCCACCTCGGTGGCGTAGTTGGCTAAAGCGCTTGTCGTGTTTAGATCGATCGCTGAGGACGGGGAGATCGAGGTTCGAATTTCTGTCGGGTGAACTGGGGGGTGGTTTTTCCTAAATGGTTTTCCACTCTCCCTCCACGCTAATGTGGGTTCACTTCCTCTAACTCAACCTTCCCAATTCCTAATCCATTAGCGTGATTAGTACTTAAAAGCGTATAACCCGAACGGGTAGTAAGACGCGGTGCTAAATAAAATATATATATCTCCGCGTCTTACTACCCGTTCGGGTTATACGTTAACGTACTAATTACGCTAATGGATTAGAAATTGGGAAGTTTGAATATAGAGCAAGTAAACTAACATTTGCGTGAAGGGAGAGTGGAAAACAATTTAGGGAAAAACACCTTCATTTTACCCGACCGATATTCGAACCTCAATCTCCCCGTCCTCTGTAGTCTAGCCCAACACGAAACTAGTGCGTTAGCTAATTACGTCACCGAGGCAGGTGGTTCTTTACTATTTTAGCGGCTTGTTTAGTTTGCCGTGGGTTTAAAATCGCCGACTTAAGACTGTTCGGCCACTGAAGCGTGTTGAAAAAAAATTGTTACCATATGAATTAGCAAGTTTTTAGAAATTACTTGCTATTTTATTATAAGTATTTCACAAGAAGCAGGATTAATGACTTTGTGACAATGGGGGAAGGGGGCCAATATATATTAATTTAAATTTATTTGTGAGATATTTAACGTGTACTTCCTGAACCGACTAATTATTTCAACAAACGACTTATAAACTAACTTAAATCTAAAACAGACATAACATCCGTCCACCGTCCGTTAAGAACGTTCATGATATCAGGCCCAACCCGGCTCCCGGATCGCGCGAGGTTTGGGAGTAAAAGGGAAAGGAAAAGACAAGAAATGTGTGCAGTACATTCGTATTTGATTGATTACTCGACATTTTCCGCGGTGACGATGGGGGACAAAGCGACAAAGTTTCTTGTTAATAACTACAGTATGTCCCTGTTATGACAGAATGAAGATTTGTGAACAGTGCTTATCTGTGAAGACATTCTAAAATGGTCAAAATAACGGCCTTTTCAATGCAGTTTTTATCCAAATGTCATTTAATGTGTGTGATTTTTTTTAAAAAAAGGTTGCCGTCAAACCAGAGACTTGTCAGGCGAGATTTTACTATGTTTCTTGTTAAATACAGCTGTTATGTGTCCTTTGTGTGTGAATTTACACATGTCACCACGGTGAGGTTTTGACTTACGAAGTCAAATAAATATACCCTCTGTACTGTTTTGCTTCTGACAGTTTTAAATTTAACGTGAAACGTGACGTACTTGTTAAGATAAACAGTTTTTTTTTTGAACCCACCAAAAGTATAATTCTTTTATTGTGTTTAATTGTCATAAAGCGAGAAAAACTGATTTAAAAAAAAAGTGGAGTTACGCAATATTTTTTACATATTGCGAATCAACCGACCTAAAATGTTTATAGATTATTTTTATTGCCTGTAGATATAGTTAATTCAACTGTATTAGTTAGGAATGTGATAAGATAATTCATTCATTAAGATTTTGTGTAGACAAAACTTATTTTAATCGATAAGATTAACATATATTTAAACCCTCTAATTTTGACTACCAGTAAAACACGGTTAGCCGATTGTTTGTTTTTAGGGGTGTGCAAAAGTCACTTTTTAAATACAAAGATCCAAACATTCGAAGCGTAATCAAGAAATTTGATACCACCCTATATAATTACTTTAAACTTTTAAATTATTATTACTTCTACTAGCACCGCGTCTTACTACCCGTTCGGGTTATACGCACTTACGCTAATGTGTAATGGTAGGATGATTGTGACATGGAATGGAGGACCTACAGTGTAACGTGGGATCCGAACCACGGTGAAGGCCTGACATTCCACACATTCACTAGTTGTGACGGTCTGGGGTTCAATCCTCGGTCCCGGCACAGATTTATCTGATTACCAAACCCTTCCTTCACCTCTGACAAGA
>CABFVZ010002915.1:58008-76060 GCA_902151445.1 Timema monikensis | reverse complement strand
CCACTCCCTGAAATTTTGTTCCGGGCGCGCCATTGGTCGGCGACATATGGAACTACACATAGTGTGGCTTGTGTTTGTGTGTAAAACGGAGTTGTATACCGCATGTGTCTTCGATTCTATGAAACATCACACCCGGAGCATAACGGCGGGTTTGATGTGTGTGTGTTCCGGATGTATACACCCCGTCTTCGGTTGGAAGGGCGGTAGCAGACAGAATAATAATAATAATACTTAGCTCCGCGTCTTGCTACCCGTTCGGGCCATATGCTTATGGGCTAGGAATTGGGAAGGATTAATATAGAGCAAGTGAACCCGCATTTGCGTGGAGGGAGAGTGGAATACCGTTTCACCCGACCGAAATTCTAACCTCGATCTCCCCATCTTCGGTGGTCTAGCTCAACATGAAACTAGCGCGTTAGCTAACTACGCCACAGAGACGGGTAGTTAGCAGAAGTTACCAGATCTATTCTCATATTTATTTTAAATTATTTCTTTCTTTTAAACGTTATTACATTAGAAAATAACCGTTTCGATGTTTCTTTTTTTCTCTCTCTTTTTCTGTGTGTAATAAGCAGCGTCTGTTGTTCACTCAAAAAATGCTTAACAAATGAGAGCTTCTAAACGGCTGCTTTCTCTTCATAAATAAAGATGGCGAGCCACAAGAAATGAGGGCTTCGGATGACGTCATACAAACCGTGTTTGATTGTGTCTATGCGCATCTGTTACAAAATAAGAACGTTTTGTTTTGAAACTAACACTGGTCAATTAAAATACAATATATTATCACCGCGTCTTACTACCCGTACGGGTTATACGTACTTACGCTAATGTGTAATGGTTGGGTGATTGTGAGATGAAATTGAGGACCTATAGTTTAACGTGGGATCCGAACCTCGTTGGAGGCCTGGCATTCCACACGTTCTCAAGTTGTGAAAAACCACGATACAAATGTGAGTGTAATATTTTATTATTTCAAGCACTATAATATATTTTATTTCCACAAGGTGACCTGGTGGTCTAGGGGTAAGGTGTCAGACTTCTATGCTGGCGGTCGGGGTTCAATCCTCGGTCCCGGCACAGATTTATCTGATTTCCAAACCCTTCCTACACCTCTGACAAGACATCTTGTGAATGTGTGGAATGCCAGGTCGCCACCGTGGTTCGGATTCCACGTTAAACTGTAGGTCCTTCATTTCAGCTCACAATCACCCTGCCATTACACATTAGCGTAAGTGCGTATAACCCGAACGGGTAGTAAGACGCGGTGCTAATAATAATAATAATAATAATAATAATATTTCCACAACAGCAAAACAAAACGCATAATAGTTTTATTGAAAGAACAATGAATATTAATAAGTTACGAAAAGGCCGATTGATATTATAGTATTACTAAGCAAATAATTATTTTCTCACACGCTTCAGTGGCAGAATGGTCTAAGGCGTCACTCTGGTATCAGGCTGGCCTGCTGATGACAGGGAGATTGGGGTACGAATGTCGGTCGGATCAACTGAGGGTGACTTTTCTTGAATTTTTTTCCAACTCTCCTTCCATTCAAATGCGGCAAGATTACCTCTAAGATACTTCCTACCGCATCTCTGCTCCAATAGAGTAATTATTTAATTTGTGTATACAACTTGAACAGGTAGTAAGACGCGGTGAGAAACATATATATATATATATATACACACACACATTCTCCTAGGATGACTTTAGTGAATTTTTCAACCAGTGTTTGCAATTAAAAATCTTCTGCCAGTTCTCACCACTCTTAAGGTGGGTGGACTTTACCGTCCTCTCTTTTGATGTGCACTAGCTGCCCCCCCCGCCACCCCCACTAACCACCACAGCATGTAGGACTGTGACCTACTTGACCGAAAAGATGTCTGTTCGCTTCCACACATCTCCCGTGTGTGTGTGTCCTGTCGTAGAACGAGTCTGTTCGTTTATTTACACAGTTAAAAAAAACCACACACGTGGCGTGGTTTGAATACATATTATTTTTATTTAATAGGGGTGTGCTGAGGCAATATTATAAATTGCGAAGCAAAATCGAAGATAAGGTTATGTCATTAGATATTCGAAAGTTGATTGCCTCATTTATAAGAGTACGCCACTTATCCCTATCTTGAGATAGTTATATCCAGTTCACCTCATTACAACCTATCCCTATCTTCAGCTAGTACTATCCAGTCCGACTCATTACATACTATCCCTGTTTGTTCTCCTGCCGGAAAGTTCCACACAGTAACGTTATAAATGGACTGGGTTTGTATTTCTGATCGACTGTTCTATCGCCAGAAGGACCCTTTCAAACGATATGTGTTTGTAAGAAATGGTTCCCGGTGTTTACTGTGTCTGCCTGATAAGATACTTCCTGTGATAGTAACCATGGGGGGGGGTATAAACCGGAAGGAGCGAAGAATCTGTGGAAAATCGCCGCCCATGGTCATGGGAGAAGCAGTGGTGGTCACAGGGTCTTGCAATTGACTGGAGAAAGCCAGATTCTCAGCCTATTGCGCTTTGAGAGGTACTCTACCATTGTGAATTTTCAAACGCGATTGATTTATCATAGTGATTTTCTACATGTGATTGATTTATCATTTAGATTTTTCATATGCGATTGATTTATCAATGTTATTTTACACATGTGATTGATTTCTCATTGTGTTTTTTTTCATGTGCGATTGATTTGCTACGTGGGGTTTTCCACATGTTATTTATCATTGTGATTTCTATGTATGATTTGTCGATGTGATTTTTCACACTCGATTGATTTATTATTGTGATTTTTTCACGTGCGATTGATTTTCTACGCGGGGTTTTCCACATGTGATTTGTCGTTGTCGAATCAGATTGTTTTATTACTATAGTTTTCACGAACTAACTTCTTTCGGTTGATTATTAATGACGAAATGCACTTAAAACGAAAGATACGTGGTAAAGGAGCGTAGAATGGATCTTTTTGAATCTATTGTCATTTAATTGGGGGGGCGGGTGTCATGAAACATTGTATTGTCATTTGTATCTTCCTCCTCCCCTGTATGTTCTACAACTGGACAGCTTCACCCAGAAACTCTGTAAACTCACTTGGTTTCCGGGCGTTTAGGAATCTCTGATCAAGACTCTTCCAGCTCACACTTGGCGGAAACATATCGTCTTGGTATCGCTTCGCAACCGGCTTGAGAAAAATATTCAAGATTCAATTTCACCGCTCACTGCGCATATACACGTGCTGTGTTTTTTACTGCACAGTCCTAGTATTTTATCTCTCTCTCTGTAAGTCACGAGTCATTCAGTAACATCGATTGTAAATCAGAAGAAACGTTCGCTACAACTTATTTCTTGGAACAAAAACGAATCCTATCTTCTAAACAAGAAGGTACTCTCACGCTCTGTTTTGTGTGTGTGTTGATAACTCTGGTTGTGTGCGCATAACAATACTCTCTGATAACCATGTATGAGTGTGTGTACGTCACAAGCGTACTTACTCCCCAGATTGGTTATCTGGAGTTTTCTCTGCTGATTACTGATTACTAGCGTTAGAACACCCCGGGGGCGCACTCGTGTTTGATTGATCAACACGACCTGCTTACCTAACTCAAGTTGGCCCGCCATATTGCCGAAAATTATTATTATTATTATTATTATTATTATTATTATTATTATTATTATTATTATTATTATTATTATTATTATTATTATTATTATTTAATGTGTAATGGTAGGGTGATTGTGAGATGAAATGGAGGACCTACAGTTTAACGTGGGATACGAACCACGGTGGAGGCCTGTCATTCCACACATTCACAAGTTGTGGTTAATACACGTCTTGTCAGAGGTGAAGGAAGGGTTTGGTAATCATATAAATCTGTGCTGGGACCGAGGATTGAACCCCAGACCCCAAGCACAGAAGTCTAACGCTATTACCCCTGGACCACCAGGTCACCCTACAATGACTCTTGGGAATTTAGTTTGCACCCGCTGTTGTTTTTGTTGCTCCTGGTGTTTTTACAGTCGCTGGTTTTGGTCAATTTTTTTCGTATTTTAGCTATAATATTTCGATAATATTACCATATGCATTTTGTCTAAAACATCTTAATCATTTGTGCCATTATTGATTATGAAAACCTAATCCATTAATTTATCTCATGTAAAGGTAAAGTTTTAAAACGAGTTAAAACTAACATAATTTTGATATCGTTCTTAATCTTTTTTTTACTTCGAATTCTATTTAATTTTCACTTGAACCACATACAACTATGTGCTTATATTTCGGTTGTGCGTATGATATTGTAATCTAAAAGATGTAATGTTAATTTTTGAAAGTTGTTGATGTCATTATTATTACCGTTACTTTCAGTGATATACGATAATTATGATTTACGAATAACATTAGTACAAAAAAAAATTGACTAATAATTCTTTATGGTCTTGTATGGAAGGATCTCTATGCTAGTGACACCAGCCCTAGTTACGCCACTGTTCCTTTGATATCTTACACCGTAAACTATCTTTTGTTTGAAACATCGACATACAGTAGCTCCGTGGCTTCTTTGGTGCTGACTGACAGCTCACCGCTGACTTCTGACAGTCAGCATTTAGGTATATACCTAAATGTTGACTGTCAGAAGTGACAGCTGCTAAACACATGTTTTTGCAGATCATATGGTTCGGCGTAGGGTTACATAATTTGGTCTGATAACTTTTCAAAGCTGTGAGCTGTCACTCAGCACCAAAGAAGCCGTGGGGCTACTGTAGTTAGTGTTACAATCATATGAGGTTATAAAGAATGCATCTTATAGGCGAATTACCTTGTATTCAACTAGTTAAGAGTTTATAAAATTAATAGTAAAATTTAAAATAAAACACCGTGTTTTGAGTTTTTACACGTAAAGGGGGAACCACTAACCAAACTAACTTAACCTAGGACAGTACGTAATCTAATAGCAGGACGAGTCTGTATTTATATGTTAAATATATTCGTCAGTATCACCTGGATTTGACCAAGGGTCCTCAGCCACGGGGACAAGTCACTTCCTCGTTGCGGGAGCAATCAATCGCTTCTAGATTTTATCGAGGATTTTTGCTATAGTTATTTTTTCAGTTGTTGCTGTCGTATTCTGCGAGAGACGAACGAGGTGTTTTTGGCAAGGTCATTGATAGTTTGATTGAAGAGTCTCTTCACATCTCGACTGTTTTTGTGTTTTTTTTTTGTCAGAGCTCCAAGGTGACAATCTGAGGGCCTGCCAGGTGGTTTTACAAACGGCTCGTTAAATTGAAGGTGATGTTTGTTGACACCGTCACGCACGATACGCGCGCATCTCACACCCGATTAACCGGATTATTTTGTTCCCATCTCACACCCGATTAACCGGATTATTTTGTTCCCATCTCCGCGTCTCTCTATCCTTTCGGGTTGTCCACACATGTTCTAATTGCGCTGATGGTTTTAGGGATTGGGAAGGTTATATTTAGAGGAAATGTACCCGCACTTGTGAAGAGAGTGGAAAACCTTTTTGTAAAAAAGGCCCTCAATACATCCCGTTATCAGCAGTCTAGTCTAGTGCGAGAGTAGTGCGTTAAACCACGTGACCACCGAAGCGGTTAAATATTTAATTTATGCTCTTTGTTGGAGTGGTTCTGAAACAATGTATATTATTTAGTTTCATTTATTCTAACTATTTTTTAGTCAATGTCTCTATTTTAAGATAAAATAGAAAGTCTTTATGGTGCACCGCATTTTTTTATTGCAGCAGTTTGTCACACGAGGTTTATTTTTCTCCCCTAAATAATAAACATGTTTTTTTTTCTTTGGCTGAAACAAACATATATGTCAACAAAAAAATAAAGACTTGTACTTGTACTTGTACAAAAAAAAACACTATCATCATAGATGGGCTTTCTGAAGATCGGGGTTTCGAATCCCTGTTGGGTCTTCCGAGGGTGGTTTTTCCTAAACGGTTTCCCACTCTCTTTCCACGTGAATGCAGGTATATTTCCTCTAAAATGATTTCTTCCTCGTCTCTATCCTATTAATAGTAATTATCATATTTGCGTATAACATGAACAGGTAGTAATACGCGGTGATTAAAAAAAACTATATATAACGCTTCCCTGTCTTCTTACGCGGTGGTAAACCTTCACCAGATGTATAGTCCACTTTTCATAGGAAGACCCTTTTAGAATATGCAAACTTTTTTTTTTTTTGCAGCTAGAATTATTATATTTTACTATATTATTAGTGTTATTTTATAAGTAGTGATATCTATCAAAAATGGGAGCTGCAGATCACATGGCTTGACGTATGACTACCAGAAAGTAGACCTTATTTCTTTTGTAACTGTTATAAAAGGGTCTTCCTGTAAAAATCTGACCATTATGGGGAGCAGGAAGTTCCTCGTCTGTAGATTAAAATTCTTCTATCAATCAATTAACTGAAGACTTTAATCATCTAGTGCTTAAGTGACGTAAACGACAGAATAATTTCACAACATTTTGATTGATTAGAAACTAATCTATATTTAATGGTCTTTAGAATCAAAAATCTCATCTAGAGTAAACAACCTAAAACATTTTCCTGTTATAAGTGGTCTGTGCTTTATTTGATAGTAATTAATCGATTTGTTTATTGGTGGTCGATTAGTTAACGGCTGAAAACGATAGTTTTAATATGCACTATATTCGGTATAACTTATCGATCCTCGATCCTACATTTGATAATTGATATATTTATTTAATTCAGTGGAGAAATCGATTTCAAATAACGTATCTAATAATAATTGTGAGTTATATCCCTAATCTGTTTGGGAAACTAAGTTTTGTGTTTATACATTTTAAAAAAAACCAACCGAACTTTACCTAACCTTCCAAGGCTATGAAAATTAAATTTCAATAAAATTGCTCTTGTATTAATACATTTAGAAACTAGTTATTTCCCTGCAAAGTTGTCATGTGTTATACTCTGATAAACATTTTAAATATTTCTTTATTTAATTAGCCAATCAAGATATTTTAGTGGTGGATGGTTTTTTGATCTCTTATTTAATTAATAACCCCGCAAGACTTTTTTTGGAGTAAAATCATAGTTTTTCAAAAGAAAGCATAAACGTCAATGTTTTGTCATTCAAAATAGTAAGGGCTGGAAATTGCCGATGAAAACTAATAACATTTATTCGCCTTACCTAGCATTGAATCATTTTTTACCATCACCTAAGGATAAAATATTATAATTGTTTACCTTTTCTATCCTCAAGATTGATCGATTTTGATCTGTTTCATCTACCCCTTAACTCAAAAATGTGGATCTTATCATTTTGTCTGACCAAGGGACTACCAACTAAATGGTTTAATGGATTTTCAAACTTTATAAATAGATTTCGTAAATTTAAAAAATGACACCTTGTCACGGACTTTGAACCAGGGACTCTTTATCTTAGTACGCCAATGCTCTAACCACTGAGCTATCCAGGATTAGTCCGTTGCTCAAGGTCGTTCTTCACTCATATCTTAAGGCGGAGTCTGTAATGGATTTGATTGTTGAATTTACATATATGATACTCGATGTGGCTATATCCGTAACATACCCACTTCGATGACCGGATGGTCTAAGGCGCTACTATCGCGGTGGACTAGACTGCCGAAGACTGGGAGATCAAGGTTTGAATCTCGGTCGGGTGTACAAAGGGTGGTTTTACTAAATGGTTTTCCATTCTCCTTCCACGCAAATTTGGGTACATTCCCTCTAAATATAACCTTCCTAATCCCTAAAACCATTATCACGACTAACATATTAGCGTATAACCCGAACGGGTAGTAATACGCGATGATAAAAAAATCTTATTATAATTGGACTTTATATTGGCATTCAAACCAATTTGAATGAGATCTAAGTTTATATGTTTAGCTAATTAGCATTATAATTCTATAACATAAGCTGACTTTTTTATGTTAAAAATGTAATTGAGATTATGTAAAACTTTAATCGTACGAGCTTTTTTTATATATATATTACTATCAACAACAATTTCCCCCTTATCCGCACTCTGTTAAATATTCTTGCGCAGTACACGATCTATTTCGATACTTATCACTCGTTGAACGATATTTTTTTGTGACCTTAGGGTTATCAAACCTCGATTGTACTCTTGTAGCTAACTCAACAAATTTGCTGACCTAACTCAACAAATTAGTTGTGAAACTTGGTACTATAGTGTTTTTTTTAATTCGCCTCATATCACGCACGGTTGCCAAACTTACCAATTGGAACTATAACGGGTTCAGGCATGTCCCAACAGGTTCAATTTTTAAAATTTATTTACCTGTTATTTTTATCTATTTTTAGATTTTTCAAAATAGCGTTATTTGTATCCATGGCATTGTCAATTTATAGGTTTTTTTTTTTCATAAAGCCCCAAAGGTCAAAACTTTTTTTATAACTTTAGCCCCGTGACTGTGGTGCGCTGGACCACCCTTGGGGAATCCCCCACAGCAAAAAAAAAATTTTTTTAAAGAATTTTGAGAGTAACAACACTTAAGTACATCAGTGTGTGAAGTTACCTTATTAAAAAAAATTGTGAAAAACTCTGGACAGATAAATAGACACCAATGAAAAAAAATGTTATTCTGACTAGGCGGCCGCCGCTGCTAGCTATTATAGTGCCAACATTTGCTGATAGAGGGTGTCATGTGGACAGCCCTTTGACCGTTGATCTCAGTTTTCTAGACCGTAGCTGCTACTTCTTTATTCCAGTAGCTCCTCATTTGTCCAGAGGATGTCATGCGGACAGCCCTCTGACCGTTGATCTCAGTTTTCTAGACCGTAGCTGCTACTTCTTTATTCCAGTAGCTCCTCATTTGTCCAGAGGATGTCATGCGGACAGCCCTCTGACCGTTGATCTCAGTTTTCTAGACCGTGGCTGCTACTTCTTTATTTCAGTAGCTCCTCATTTGTCCAGAGGATGTCATGTGGACAGCCCTCTGACCGTTAATCTCAGTTTTCTAGGCCAGAGCTGCTACTTTTTTATATTCAAGTAGCTCCTCATTGTCCTCACGAAGCTGAGTTTTCGTCGTTCCAAACCCACAGCTTCACAGTTAAAATCTAGAAGCGCCACGGTTTGAAGCCGGGGCCTCTGGAACTGTAGCCAGGAACTCAGTCTATTAGCCCACAGAGGTGAAATATACACCATATGTCACTTAATATATAGATTGTTGTCGGGATGGATAAAAGTGTGTTTAAATTGATACCGTGATCAAATTCTAGAATAAAACGGTCGACCTCGGTGCTCTTAGAGTAAAGTGCTCACCTCAATACCTGATGTTCATGGGTTCAAACTTAGCCGGGGTTGACGGATTTTTTTTTTCTTGAGAGATAAAAATCTGTAGCACAATTTCCTTCGGAAGGAAAATAAAGCCTTCGATTGTGGCGTGTAAAAGAACCCTGGAAGCTATGTGGAGAAATTGGTAAGCTCTTTCTCTCTCGCTCATAGAAATTATCGTGTGCTTAGAAAGTGCACGTTAAGTACCTTATTTAAATTAAAACTAAAAATACAGTAAAAAGTTACATCAAGGTGCGATAGAAGGAGACACAAAACACTGCCAGTGTTTTTTGCAGTTTTTATGGCAAAACCCCCTTTTTTTTTGGCCAAAATAAATTAAATATTGCTCCAATACAAACTGAGTTTAATTTTCTTCACACGGTGATATCAACAGTTGTTGAATATCTGTCAAGAGTGTCCTGGAATTTAATGACAATATTTTCTCTTAATTTAAAAAGTTTATCATCTATTGCCGCCATGCTCATGGCCAGATATTCAACAACTGTTGATATCACCGTGGGAAGAAAATTAAACTCTGTTTGTATTGGAGAACTATTTTATTTATTTTGGCCAAAAAAAAAGTTTGCCATAAAAAATGCAAAATACACTGTCCTTTTCTCACGTTAAGATTTACTCTTTAAAAAGGAAAAGCTTCGTAGATAATTTTAATAAGTGTTACCGCTTTACCACTCGGTCATAGGAGATGTTATGGTTTGTCTTCATGTATTCATACGTCAAGTGGCAGCTGAATAAAATATCCCGGCTATCAAAAGGTGGATGGGTGGATGGTGTTGATCTGAAATTGGCAAACCTCCCGGGTCCTCTCTTCATTGCAATTCATGTGACGTATTTTTTTTATCTTAGACCTGCAACTTTGTGTTTCTCAAGGTTCGTTTATTTTTCTCTCTCTGGTTGAGCCTTTGGTAAACAGAATAGATAGATGGCTCTTCTCTATTCTTTGTTTTGAAGGACTTATTATTTTACATAATATTTGTATTCTTGTCATGACATTTCATTTACACTGTTTTGAAATGCATACGCTGCGCTTGACATTTTAAAAAACATGGCGGCTACAGACCGAGGAAAAGTCGTTGAATTTTCTTATTCCAGAGAAAACAGAAAAATGTCGGAGGATTTAATACAAAATAAAGTAAATTCAGGTAATTGAAATAATTGACTAACTACACACTTAATATTATGTGTTCTGTCTTACGACAGGTCCATTGCTTTTATCAGTGAACATAGACAGCCAATTCTTCCTCCTTGAGCTTCCAGAATTTTCTTCTTTCCTTCATGTCATCCAATATTTGACTTCTACTCTCCTCTTTCCCTCACTTTACCTTCTATGACGTCATGCAGAAGACAGTTCTTCCCAAGGATGTGTCCGATACAGTTTTATTTGTACCTAAAGAATCACATACAAAACAGATTTATCTGGGTGTCAAACTCTTCACATTTGTATCGTGTTTTTTTCACAACTTGTGAATGTGGGGAACGCCAGGCTTCCACCGTGGTTCGGATCCCACGTTAAACTGTAGGTCCTCCATTTCATCTCACAATCTACCCTACCATTACACATTAGCGTAAGTGCGTATAACCCGAACGGGTAGTAAGACGTGGTGCTAATAATAATAATAATAATAATAAAATTCACTGAAATTAGCAGTTCATTTATCTAGTTCAATAGTTCGCGAACTATGGAAATACAGCCTGTAGTTCAGTCGTTCGCGACAGAACTACATCTTTCAATTTCACTCCTCCGCCAGTTCGCGAACTACCGCGTGTGAGTTATTTACCCCTCGCATCACTAGCTACCGAGTAAAAGATTTTTGTTTTTTTTCCTCTGGGGAATGTTTTTAAACTTTATTTAAATGTGCTCACGAATCAATAACCGGTTATTTTTTGTCAAAATAACTGTCATAAGCTTAAAAACAAAGTTAAAAATACTTATATAAACATATTTCTGATCAGAAAAATAATACTTTAAAGTCAAATTAGATTAATTAGTGGTCTATCCTAACGACCACCCGTGCCACTGATCTAGTTATAGATATTAGGGCACATAACATGCGGCGACACGATAGAACTGAACCGCATATTACGGGAATCCGAACGGCGCTGAATGTATTGGACGCGGTACACTAAATACATCCGATTCGTGCAACTCGTCCGATGCAGGCCAGTGGACGCTTACCTTAAGGCGTTAGTCTCGTCTCGTTTGGTTTGCCGGTGGGAGTTAGTTGTCTTGATCCCGGCTGGGTACACTAAAGTATTTTTTTTAATGGTTTCACACTCTTTTTCCACATAAATGCAAATAAGACGCGTTATGGGGGGGGGAAATATTTCTATACATAAATAAACTAATATAACCCCTTTTCATCGACAAAAGGTCACGATGTTGCGTGTTGCAATTAGAAGCGTGGCTGGTTTCTAAACATGTTTTGAAATAACTTATAAAAATAATAATAATAAAAGAGGTTAGCGAGTTTAAAAGACGTCATACCTTTGACCATTGACGTCAAAAGATGGTTGGACCGTGATCCTGTTGGCTATCTCCGTACGCTGATGACACACCCTCAAGACGAGGATCGTTCGTTGTCTTAACGCGGGTTTAAAGACCTTCGCCCTGCGACTTCACGTCCGCTCAAAAACATATCGTGCCTTGGTTAGAGGACTTTGTGCCAGCGGACACTGTCTTACGACCCTTGTCTCTGTCGAGTGCAAGTCTAAAACCTATTCTGTTGGATGATGGGTGGGAGGGTGAAAGGCGTGGCGTGGCTTCACAACCGACAAAAGTATCCTTCCGCTCTAACAAGAACAGATGAATCATGAAAACCGTAGATGGCGCTAGCTACCGGAGAGATCTTGCGGAAAAATCATACGTTTGGAAATGTAAGTTTGCTCCAGAACGAGTGAAATGTTTGTCAATATTTTTAACACCCCTTCTAAGATAATGTATCGATGTTTATTAATTGATAAATTTTTAATTTTTTGTTATGAAGCCGACAGTTTTCTATTAAAAAATGTCAATTTTATCGATATTTGATCACTGTTAAAATTATATAGGTGTGTGTATAAAAAGTATAGCTTAATCATCATGGTTTTATTCTTGAACAAACCGTTTCCGAAAAGAAAATTTCAAAACAATAAAAATTCTTGAGGATAACCGTTTGTTCCCATGGCTCTGCATTTCCACGTCAAATGAAAAGGATCAATCGCCTTAAGAGCGTTCATGATATCAGGCCCAACTCGGCTCGCGTGAGGTTTGGGAGTAAAAGGGAAAGGAAAAGACAAGAAATGTGTGCAGTACATTCGTATTTGAATGATTACTCGACATTTTCCGCGGTGACGATGGGGGACAAAGCGACAAAGTTTCTTGTTAATAACTACAGTATGTGACTGTTATGACAGAATGAAGATTTGTGCACAGTGCTTATCTGTGAAGACATTCTAAAATGGTCAAAAAACTGTCTTCAATTTAGTTTTTATCCAAATATCATTTAATATTTGAACAATGTTCAGTATTAGGAACTTCTTTAAACTCTTTATCTCCATTAATGTTTAATCAGAAATTATCCACATACAATAGCTTAATATGCCTTATAATCAAACTTAAGACTGAGACAGGCACAATTTCCAGTCACCCAGCCATTAATTCATCAATGTGAAAAGTTTAACCCACATATCACCAACGATACATTTTTCTGCCATGCTGGGAATCTAACCCGGGAATCTCAATTCTCAAAGTCAAGTGATTTTCAAGTGGGCTACCACATCTCCACGGCACGTCTTTAGCCAAAGTTGAGTCATGGTTATGCGCATGCGTAAGAATTTATTACGTTGTAGGAAGAATAAATTAATAAAGAATGTGTCTCTCAACAATTAGTAAGCTGTATTTATGTAAGACAACATTTTAATGTCTCAAAATGATCTACCTGAAATCTAACTTAGATCGCACTACCCATTAGCCCATTTCAGTAGACAGATACGCCAGATACTATCAAAGCTAAGGTGTCGGATTCACGGCTATGTACTAATTACGCTAATGTGTTAGGGATTATGCTAAAAGTGTGATAGAAGCTTAGAATGCCTAAGAACGTCACGTTAAGGTGCAAATCGCTCCGCAACCAAACAACTTTGAAATCAAGGTCACTGGTAACAATTCACTATTTTCCTTGTTCCTCCTCTTCCACGTTTACGCATCGACCGTTAGAGTAGATGGGGGTCAGTTTCTATTTTCCTTGTCTTCTGAGAAAAACATTCTCATTCATTTAAAACAAAAATTGTCCTCATTAATTTAAAATATAACCGGCTAAAGCTTCTTCCTTATAAAACAATGTGAACTTCATATATAAAAAAGTTAGAGTAGAGTTTAGTAATTGATAATTATTCTCGAAAAAAAAGGTTGACAATATTGACCTTTATCCAATGCAATAAAGAACCTTTGTAGCATCTGCCATCACCTCTCCTGCTGTAAATAAGGTATATGCTTGAGGCACCCTTAGTACCCAGCGCTCTGCAACCCACAATGCTGCCGTGCTGCCAGGAGTAACCTACCATGCAGAGGTTTCAGGGGAGAAGGGACAATCAGATCACCATTGGGAGAGTCTCAGCTCAATAAGTCAATTTATTTCGTGTGTTTTTCCTCTAATCCATGGGATCCGCAGCTGACACTTATGATATACGGTGCTGATTTTGTCAGCTTAACGATTAATCAAGTTGTCCAGCGACTTGGTAAACAGGGAAGTTGGGAAATTTGTTTGGTCAGGGAATTTTATCATTTCTGGAATGTTTACATTTACATTTTTTTTAATGCAACTTTTTTATCTATACACAGTGCAACCTGGATAATATGAAATAAAGGGACCAGGAAAAAATTCGAATCATCCAAAAATTCTAATTAAATAAGTTTCTTGAAAGGAATTCCCTTTTACACTTCCTTTTCAGCCAAAGTTAATGATTTATAGGGCTGTGGCTTAGATAGTGACATCACGATAAACACATATACAAACATTACTTTACATTGTATACTAAACAAAACAAAATAAACTCGCTCGTCACAAGAATATCGCTACGACCAAATCTTTAAGAACAGCGCACGTAACCGCTCGAGAGGTTCAACCTTGATTAAATGAGTACAGAACTGTACGTGTAAACAGAGACGTTGGGCGAGTGGAGGAGAGGGGGAAGAAGGGTAGTGTGGGCATTCCAACGTCACCTCCCCTGTTTCCAAAAAAATATAACACGGCGCCGCATCTAAAAATAGGAAAACAATACTGCACAGTACATTACAACTTACGAAAAGCTCGAATTAACCAAAACGAAATTCGAATAATCCACGATTTTTTTGACATTGTTTTAATACAAAATTCACGGGACTGGGCAAACAATTCGAATTAAAGACGATTTCGAATTACGAAAGTTCGAATTGGTCAGGTTCTTCTGTAGTAAAAATAACTTTTTTTTAATTAATACACACTTGGAATCTATTTTAACTCATCTTTCACAGTTGAGCATACGAATCTCAATTCTCATAGTCAAGTGATTTTCAAGTGGGCTACCACACCTCCACGACACGTCCTTAGCCAAAGTTGAGTCATGGTTATGCGCATGCGTAAGAATTTAGTACGTTGTGGGAAGAATAAATTAATAAAGACTGTCTCACAACAATTAGTAAGCTGTATTTATGTAAGACAATCTTTTAATGTCTCAAAATGATCTAATTGAAATCTAACTTAGATCGCACTACCCATTAGCCCATTTATTTAGGTTGATACAGGTGACCTGGTGGTCTAAGGGTAAGGTGTCAAACTTCTATTCTGGGAGTCCAGGGTTCAATCCTAGGTCCCGGCACAGATTTATCTGATTACCAAACCCTTCCTTCACCTCTGACAAGACGTGTATTAATCACAACTTGTGAATGTGGGGAATACCAGGCTTCCACCGTGGTTCGGATTCCACGTTAAACTGTAGGTCCTCCATTTCATCTCACAATCACCCTATCATTACACATTAGCGTAAGTGCGTATAACCCGAACGGGTAGTAAGACGCGCTGCTAATAATAATAATTTAGGTTGATAACTTTTTACACCTGCATAGTGACATAATTTCATAATGTTTATGTATCTAAATATATTATTGCATTAAATTGTGATCTTAAAAAATGTGTTTGAAAATATAGTGACTGTAAAAGTTGGAAATGGGCTCTGGAAAAGTCAGGGAATTTAAAAAAAAATAGTTTGTTATCGTGGTTTCATTCGATTAACGGTGAAGACAGGCGTTGTCTAAGAACACGTGCCGACCTCTCGACGTGTTTTAGTCCTGAGACTTCGCCCTCCACACACCCTCAGGCCATCTTCGTTCCTTCTCATCTCTTTCTGAGTCAACCCGGTGGTCTTATTGAGTACCAGAGGTATGTCGCCGCTTAACGGTTATTTATTTTATATATTCTTTTAAAAAGTTTGAGTCAGTGATGATACATTAATATACACTCACCACGTGGGCATCGAACCAGGATAGTCTAGATATCGTCCGCGTCAATGGTCATATATGACATGGCGCCAGTCTCACCTCTTCTGGTTTGAGGTAGGGAATAGAAAATAACCGGATTGTTTCACTGAGAGGTGTTTTTTTTTTTTACCCAATTGATTTCACCACACGCTCGTCGTCGTAAATACGAGTACATTTCATAAATAATATACCTTCCTCGTCCTTCACCCTATTAGTGTAATATACGTGGATAGCATGGGTGTGTTCATAAGTAGGGCTTTTTCAACAGTCCGGTGCCTTAGTTCTGTCGGTAGCGTGTGTGTCTTGAGCTAAAGGTCCCGGTTTCGATTCCAGGCATGGCTGAAAATTTTAATTTGTGAAATGTGGGTTCACCCTTTCACAAATGATTAAATTAACGACCTGGGAGCTGGATGTTGTGTCTGTACTAGATTTAAGTTGGGCTCTAAGTCGTGTGAGGGATGATCTTATCAGAAAGTGTACATTAAGTACCTTGAAAAATAATTTTAAAAATCTATAATATTTATCAAAGTGACAGCTACAGTTCACTTAACTTGACGTATGAAAGTAGATCTAGTAACGTTTGTAACTATCTGGTAAGAAAAGCTTCTCTAACATGAACAATATTAAAAAAATTGTTACGGGAACGAATTAACATTATTATTATTATTATTATTAGCGCTGAGTCTTACTACCAGTTCGGGTTATACGCACTTACGCTAATATGTAATGGTAGGGTGATTGTGGGATGAAATGGAGGACCTACAGTTTAACGTGGGATCCGAACCACGGTGGAGGCTTGGCATTCCCCACATTCACAAGTTGTGATTAATACACTTCTTGTCAGAGGTGAAGGAAGGGTTTGGTAATCAGATAAATCTCTGTCGGGACCGAGGATTGAACCCTGTAATTTTAGATGTAGATTATAGAATATGTGCAACTTGCACTACGCATCAACAACTTTGTGGTCGAATGGTCTGAGGTGTTAATCTTGTTGTAGACTTGACTGCTAATGACTGAGATCAAGGTTCGAATCTAGGTTGGGCGTACTGAGGGAGGTTTTTCCCCCCAAAATGGTTTCCTACTCTCACCTCACGCAAATTCTGGTATACACTCTTTAAATATAATCTTCCTAATCCCTAAAACCATTCGCGAAATCAGTATATAAGCTTATAACCTGAACGGTTAGTAAGACGCTGTGCAAAATAAAAACTTTGGGGGCTACGCCTCGCCTCGTGACAGGAGGGCGGGTCGGAAGGGTCTTCTTTTTCTGAGACGTCTTTCATTTTCCTCGGTCCAGAGCGTCTTCTTTCATCCTTTTGTAGCTTCTTCCTTTCTTGATATTCGTCAGCATTCCAAATCTTCTTCTTGCTCTTTTTCTCTTTATCATAATTATCAAGCTCCTTTCTTTTCCCCTTCAACACTTTCTCATTCCTCGACCTGTTAATCCATTTCATCTTCTCCAGTCTCCTAAGGGTTTAAACCATTGGTCTAAAAAAACACCAACCTCTTTTTTTTCAACTGCTCACCCCCTCGCCTTGCCGCGGTGACGTCACAGGGCCCCCCCGTGTTTCCCAGGAGCGAGCGTGCGTGAGTGTCGCGGATCCGAAGTTTCATCAGCTCGAGGAAATGATATAGACTGGCTCATATCGCCTCAGAGCCGACGAGTGGAAGGCAGGCAGGGAGAGGGAGTTGGTGGGTGGGCGGTTATCGTGACTTCCAGAGGACTCTAGGATGGTGGTGTCTGTACGTCACGTGTCCGCGGTCTTTGTGGGCAGGTTCTGGTGGCGTAAGGTATGTCACTTCAATCATCTAACGATTATCCGCGTGTTCGTCATTATGCTATGACGAAGTGATTAACCAGGTCACTATGAAAAATGATGTGGCATTATGTATAGTGATAAAAGCAGTCGGGTGAGGTGATAAGATGTTTGTTAATTTATCATTTTGACCGGGCAGTATGGGAACAATGAACATCCGGATCACGTGCCAGCCAATATATGTGTGTATATACACATAGCTTTATGTTTATATACATACATATATATGGAGGCTACAGACATGGAAAACATAGAAAAGTCAGGAAATTTTGTAAAATATGTGTTGTAGCCACCTTTATATATCAACATATATATATATCTCTCAGCATATTTATTTATATATATATATCTCAGAATATTTATATATATCTCAGCATATTTATATATATATATATATATATATATA
>CABFVZ010002915.1:37894-52634 GCA_902151445.1 Timema monikensis | reverse complement strand
GTGTTTTTTTTTTAATGTTCTCTACTCTCCCTCCACACAAATTTGGGTACAATTCCTATTAATTCAACCTTCTTAATCCTTAACTAGTTGGCGTAATTAGTGCATATGCGCAAAACCTGAAGAGGTAGTAAGAAGTGGTATCGGGGGAAGAAAAAAAAACTTGTGCCCTCAAAAGTTGATGGGTACATATAACAATTAACTGAGGATCAGGCCACGGCAACCGGTTTATTTTGTGAGCAATTTTTAGTCAATCGCTAAGAGGAGATTTTATTATTTAAACTCGCAAATATATCAATTAGTCTACTTTCAAATAATATTTGAATGTGACTAAAAATACCTTGATCAATCATTATCGGTAATGTCATAATAAATTAAAATATTTTAATATGGAAATGTACATTTTATATTTTATCTTTATTTTCTTCTATAAAGTTTGAAAAAAAAAAAATATATATATATATATATATATATATTAGAAGAAAGATTGAATTTAATGAATAAATAATATATGGACAATAAATAAAAGCAAAAGTAAATCAGAAACAATGGATTGTCACGGTACTTTTGATTAGATGAGTTTAAAAGGTCAATCGGGACATAAAATGTTACGCCAACCCTTGGAAATCGATCATACGTCGACTTCACCAGCTGCCTCCATCTTATCCCCTCCTGCGCCATCTTATCCTCTCCTGCGCCATCTTATCCTCTCCTGCGCCATCTTATCCCCTCCTGCGCTATCTTCTTCCATCCCCAACCATTCCATTCTTCATATCTCTCCTCATTTTGTACTACTACATGCTTGTATGGTACAAGTTACACATTCTGTAATCTACGTCAATAAATAATAAATTTTAAATTAGAAAAATACTTGTATACATAGGTGCCCCAGGTTTAATAAAAGACTGCGGAGATCAGAATCCTTCGCATGTGTATTAGGGGGTGGGGGTGGTTTCTAGATGGTATTCCACTTTCAATCCATGCAAATGCTGGTACATGTACTCTAAATGAAACCTTCTTCATACTAAACACTCTATCATAATTAGTTCAGCTCAAACCCTACTCCAAGACCCAGAGCTGTTGTTTATAGGAAATGACGTCACGTCACTGCGGCTGAAGGATGTGGCGGTTTGTTTGGTAACACATGGAAGTTGTTAAGAGGCCGCAGACACACATGCTATGTTTTCAAATTTAAATAACAGTTTGGGGAATAGGTTTGGTTAATACTTTAAGTTTTTAATAGCGAGATAAAACATTTTGTACAAAATAAACAAAAACAACAGCTCCAGTGGTTATTTGTTTACCAACAGTTATTGAATATCTATCATGGAATGATTTTTCTTTCTATACCCCCTCCCCCCCCTTCTTTTCCACCTTCCTCCCCGAATTTTCATGGAGAGGGTGAGAAATCATTTAGGGAGGGGAGGGGGGAAATAACCTCATACCCACTCTATCGAGAAAAGAATCTCCCAATTATCGGTAGTGCAATCTACTGCGAGAGTAGCAAGCTAGACAATGACAATGACAATGTAGATGCTATTCATATTTTTCATAGTAATTACTTCATTGGCTATTTTGTGATAGCTGCTATCATTATTTCAGTTATATTTTAACTATTGGATTAAGAACAGAAACATTGCCAGTTTGTAATTCTCATAAGGTTGCGTTAGGAAAGTCTCATTTTTCCACCCACGTCTTATCATCTGTCTTCTTTTAACTAAATTATCAGCCGCTTTGATGGTCGCGTGGTCTAAGGAGTCATTCTCGTAATAGACTAGACTGCCGATGACAAAGATATTGCAGCTCAGATACATGTACACTTCTTATGTGCTCAAACCTTCCTCATCCTAAACACTTTGGTGTAATTAGTACATAATATGCGTGTAACCCGCCCTGGTAGTTAGGTGCGGTAACTACCGTAAGCTATTGGCTCTTCTTAAAATTAGGATAGTTAAGTTCTTATTAATATATTAATTTACCCTGATAACAAAAAGTATGTAAAATTAAATCTACCTTCCCCCTCCCTCTCTCTACACCCTTGTCCAGACTGGTAACAAGATGTGGTGGACAAAATAAAAACAAGCCCATTCCGTCTTTGAGCCAGAAATGAGTGGTTTGATGACTCTGTCAAGCTCTGGTGGTGATGAGTGATGTCCTTGGATTATCTCTTCTTCAATGCCAAGACAGGTTCCGTTTTACATCTTCTATTGTTCCTCTATTTTTCCGGGGCAACGATGTGGGGCCAATTGTTTAGTAATTTAATACGGGGTGTACGAAGCTTTCAAACTTTTTACTTGGCTCCAAAACTTTACCAATACAAATTTTACAACTAAAATTCTTTATTAATGTTCAATAATTGCCATTCTAAGCGGTTTTGTACATTAAAAATTAATATTTATATAAAATATTACAATAATTGTGCAATAAAACTTTTTCCAACAAATTTTAGTGCATTAAGTTATAAATAACAATATATTTTTTCAAGTATAAAACAACTAAAATAAAATATTCGAACTTTAATTCGGCTTTGAAAATATTTCATATATTCGATTCGGGTTCACTTCGAATTGAAAAAGTGGACTTCTAACACCCCTAGAATTTAACATATACGTTTTAAACTCAGTGAGATTATTAGTTCCTCATGTAGAGAAAGTATTGTTATCGAGAAATTATAGACCTTGAGATTACGATGTTTTATGCGCCCTTGAATACAAAAAAAGTTGGTCTTAACTATCCTTTCTGGGGCTACAGCCATTTCGTTCAAAATTGATCTCACCAGATTTTAAGGAATTTAATCTTAAATTCGACACTTTGCATTACTTTTGAATTCATTCATGTACATTATTATACCTTAAAATGGCCACCATTTATATGAATGAACAGGCATGGAAAACTGTGAAAATTCAATGAATTTTTTTAAATAAGGACAATTTAGAGAATTTAATTAATTAGTTTTAAAAAAACATTAATTTTTGCACATTTAACACACACACAAAATAAAGCCAAAAACTTATTTTTTCTAATGTTAACAAAATGCATTGCCTATGTATCTAGTTCTAGAATTAAATTGTTGTACGATGCCACAGACAATACTTAAAACTAGGGCTGTGTGATCGGTAGTCTCGTAACGCCGAGCCTTTGACTCAGACTACTTCAGAAATGGAAAATATATATTTATTAGTAGTAACAAATTTACTTCAGTAAAATGCTCCGATACAGATGACTTTATGGGAAGCTTCTTTGAAATTGTGAATGTATATTTAAATAAATTTGTCAATCCAAATTACAAGTTTTTATTTTAAAGTCTCAAGTAGTAGTTTGGACGGTTTTTACCGACTTCACAGTTCTGCTTAAAACATTTAATATTTGAAAAATAATTAATAAAATTGTGATATTTAATAGCTGTTAACTTTTTTTTAGTGAAGTAATATGTGAAGAAATTTAATAATAAACGGAAAAATCACTATTCACAAAAAAAAAAAAGAGTGCAGCCTAGGCGAAATTGAAAAATAGTGTCAGAAAAAGTTTGGGATTTTTATACTAAGTTTTTTTTCTACACTGGCATTGATTCTATTATGATAAGTAAATATATGGCTTTGTTCTGCACCGACACTGTATAATATTGACAACAATAATATAATGGTGATAATGACCGAGATAATTCGGCAAACACACATCCTTGGCCATCATGTAATTTGTCTTCAGGCTGTGAAATAAAAAAAACAACTCCTAGTTAGCAATGGCTTTTGTTTGGACTGGGGGATGATAATTGAGTGCTAAGTGGCAAGTCACTCGCTAAAACAAACGAAAAAGGTTGTTAACTGGATTGTTCCTCCTTTTACAGGGGTACGAAACAATGCCATCTTTCTAGAGGCACAGTGGTTGATTGATACAAAGTGTTTATGTTGGCCATTATCGCATCTGAACTGTTTTCACAAGATTTACATTCAGATCATTTGCATTATCAGGGATAAAGACGATGAAGGTTGGTTCTTAAGAGCAAATAAACTCGCATTTGCTTGGAGAGGAGCGTGGGAAATGATTTAGGAAAAACTCACTTACAGTGTACAACCGGTAGGGATTCAAACCTCAAACTTCCCCTTAAAGTTCAGTGTTTTTGCAATTTTTATAGCAAAACTTTTTTGACCAAAATAAATCAAATATTGCTTCAGTAGAAACACTTAAGTTTAATTGTTTTCACACGGTGATATCAACAGTTGTTGAATATCAGTTTAAGAGCATTGAGCAATTAGGTGAGAAACTTTTTAAATGAGTAAACATTGTCATTAAATTCCAGGACATCCATGACAGATATTCAACAACTGTTGATATCCCCAGGGGAAGAAAATTAAACTCTTATGTGTCTACTGGAGAAATATTTGATTTATTTTGACCCAATAATGTTTTTGGTATAAAAATTGCAAAAAATACCTTTTCTCGTGTCCCCTAAATTCCCAACTTAAGTGCTCATCCCATCCCTCAGATCATCCCCAACTTAAGTATATAATAACCCGCTTCGGTAGACGAATGATTTTTTCCTGAATATAAATTCAAGTACACTTCCTCCAAATTAAATCTTAATCATCCCTAACTCATTAGTTTAATTAGTACATGTACGTCTTACACGCACAGGTATAAGACGAAGTGATAAAACAAAAAGGGAGTAGTTAATACAACATGAATCAGGTGTTAAATGATGGTGTGATTCTCTGAATTCTACCTTAGAGTGAAATGAAGAGATGTACCTATCTTATTAAAAAAAATACTATCAAACTTTTCACAACTGCGCAGTTGTAAAACGAAAAATCTAGAAAATTACACTTCACATGTTTTGACCTTAATCATCTGTGGTATGATGTGGGTAAATTAATTAATTAATTAATTAATTAGATGAATGTGTGAAAAAAGAGAAACATAAGTCATTTCACACAGGCATTCGCGGTGTCCATGGGCGTGCCATTTCACACTGCAACCAAATGTCCGTGAATGCTTACAAAATTGAGTTGCTATACTGTAGTGTAGTGTAGGCGACCAGGTGCTCTTAAAAACGCCAATGTGCATACTCAGCCCAAAAAGTACATGTGGATGCCTTACCGATCGCTCGTAGAGTGATATGAAAATGTCAGTACCTTGGACACCTCAGGCATTCCATGACACTGTGGACCATGTGAAATGGCCTTTAGAGTTTTAAGAATAAAAGGACATGTGTTACTCGGTGTGTGGATGTTGTTGAAGCGAAGGGAGTGTGCAAGGACAGGGAAGTGTGGAGAGATAGTGAGCATGAATTAAGTACGGAGCTGTTTTTAGAGCTATGTGCACAGTTTCTTGCTTCCCCGTATATATATGTTTTTGTACACCCAGTTGTTTCACAAAACCCACATTTCACCAGTGATCCTTTTTTTTTTGGCCATGCCGAGAATCAAACCTGGAAACCATAGCTTAGTAGACATACACACTACCGACTGAGCTAAGGTGTTGTACAAGATTTTTTTTTTTTAATCAGCCTTTAATACCATTTTCGACTCTTGTCAGATCTTGAAGGATCGTTTCTTGTCTTGTTAACAGAATGCCCTAGACCTGACTGCCCCGGCAAGTGACATCCTCCTGAAGAACCGCCAGAACTCGTGGTTCCAACTGTCGGGCCATCCGGACTGTTTCGCCCCCGCCGGCCCGGGCACCATTTGGAAGAAGCGCAGCGGTGGGCAGGAGAATGCGGAGCGCGAGGTGTACGAAGAGCTTGGCTCGGACCCGGAGACCCAGGAGCTGGTCCCTCGCTACTTCCGTGAAGTGGATTACCACGGCGAAAAGTTCATCGAGTTGCAGGACTTGCTGCACGGCTTCATTGACCCCCACGTGATGGATGTCAAGATGGGTACAAGAACCTTCCTAGAGTCTGAGGTGCAGAAAACGAATGCCCGTGAAGACCTCTATCAAAAGGTGAGTAATACAGCTGCAAGAAAACACCAAAAAACCTTTCAAAATAAAATCGAAATATTTAATTAATTTGGGGAGTCAAACGTTTGGATATTTTAATTTAATTAAAATTCAGCTGATGAATGCTTATTAAAAGCTCATGTCTCATGTTAAGGAAGGTGTTTCAAACTCATTTGATTAAGGCGAGAAGGAACAGGACACAAATTAAGGACACGATTTTTTTATTTTTATTTTTTCAGTTTTTATTGCAAAAAAAAAAAAATTTGGACAAAAATAAATAAAATATTGCTTCTATACAAACATAAAAAGTTTAATTTTCTTCACACTGTGATATCAACAATTGTTGAATATCTGTCACTGGTGTCCTGGAATCTATTGACCAACTTTTTCTCTTTGTTTAAAATGTTTCTCGTCTATTACCGCTTTGCTCATAACATAATTTATTATCATTATTATTATTAGCACCGCGTCTTACTACCCGAACAGGTAGTAAGATGCGGTGCAAAATAATAATAATAATAATAATGTAAGTCAATTAACATGTAACGTTAGAGAACAAGCAGTGGCATTCATTTGTTACATGGATGGGGGGAAAAAATTGCAGTAAAACCTGGCAGGGATTCGATCCCCTTACATCCTGGGTCAATGGGAAGCAAGTTTGATGTTTTGTCGATTTAAAATTTTAAGCCCTAGAAAATAAATACAATTTTCTTAAAGTGTGTTTTAAAACTGCTGAACTTGTTTCTTAGCTCATGCAACTATTGTTGACTCTTTAAGATTATGTCTGAATTAATAACAAAAATTTTTTTTTTCCTTTCCTCTCTCCTTTCAGATGGTCCAAGTAGATCCTAACGCCCCCACCCCCGAAGAACATCGGCAGAAAGCGGTGACCAAGCTTCGGTACATGCAGTTCCGCGAGCAACAGAGCTCCACCTGCAGTCGAGGGTTCCGGATAGAAGCCATGAAGGTGAGAAGATAATCACTCTCGTCAACATACATCCCACTCTTTTTGATGACCGTGTGGTCCAAGGCATCAACTCTCGCAATAGACTAGACTTCCGATGTCTTGGATGATTGGGGTTCAATCCCCGTCGAGTGTACTGAGGCTGGGTTTTCCTAAACATTTTTCCACTCTTTCTTCACGTAAATGCAGGCACACTCCTGTAAATTCAGCCTTCCTCATTCTTAACACATTAGCATAATTAGTACATAGGCATGCAACCTGAACGATTAGTAAGACGTGGTGGTGCTAAAATTATACATATATATGTATAAAATGTCCCCCCTCATCCATAATTTGTATTGCAGTTCTTGTGGTTGATCTATAAAAGAGGTTCTTCTTAGAGTGAACTTGTTTGGTTCTAGGTGGTGCCAAAAATAATTTAATGTGTACAAATGGTTTAACGATGTATTCCCGAAAATGATTTTGGTTTTGGTCCTATTACTATTCAAACTGTAAGAATTTTAATTACACTGAGGTAGTCGTGAGGTAGGTATAATTTAGAAGAAATGTGCCCATATTTATGCAATGAGAGCTTGCTAAACTCCTTAACTACATTTGGCTTTAAACTTTGTCCTCCTCACAGATAAACAAGACTGTGTTAGTTTACGTACCAACGGGTGCAAGTAGCCAATTACGTACCAACGGGTGCAAGTAGCCAAGGCTGTTATGTATTTGGTGTCCTAGGTTAAGTTAGTATGGAAATCGTGGACAAATATAACCCTGGGTTACTAGGTACATTTTGTTAAACCTCAAAAAGGTAGCAAGATTTCTTTGAATGGTTTCACCATGCTATATCTATTAAAATAGGGCTATAGTTTAATCGGTCAGGGTTTGAGTGTACAATATTTTTTATTCTTACATTTAAAATTTGAAAATATATATACCCTTATGGTTGATAATGTTGTCAAAGGCTTAGGTATTTAGCGAGTGTTTATTAAAACACTAATTAAATGATTTTCTGAGATATTAGCTTTAAAATATGCTTAAAAGTGAAAGAACTCTGTTAAATGGGGTCACTTTCATACTAGTTTGGTTTGCCGATGACAGGGACATCACTGTTAGAATCGTGATTGATACTGAAGCTGAATTTTTCATAGATATATTTCAACTCTCCCTTTCTTACAAATGTGGGTACATTGCTTCTAAATTCAATCATCTCCATTCCTAACACATCAGTGGGATTAGCACATTTGTGTGCAAACCAAACCAGCGTGCCGCTTAAAAACAATTGAATAAATGCACACTGCCAGACAAAAACATATTTCTTTTTTAATAGATTTTCTACCTGCTTCGATGGTCACGTGGTCTTAGCGCGCAACTCTCGTGTCAGATCAAACTCCGAAGACAGGGTTCGATCCCGGTCAATTGCATTGAGGGTGGTTTTTCCTAAATAGTTTTACACTTTGCCTCCATGCAAGTGTGGGTACATTTCGTCTAAATTAGCACCTTCATAATTCCTATTACACGAGTGTAATTAGTACATAAGCATATAACCCAAACTAGTAGTAAGACACAATGCTAAAAAAAATCTGTTGTCTTTTTGCGGAAAACGTTAATGTTGGTTAAATTTCCAGTTCCGCGGCTCCTTGCCGGTGACAGACCTGAAGAAAGTGAAATCTCGAGAGGAAGTGATGGCGACCATCGCTCTGTTCCTGGGTGGGCGAGAGGACACCAAGCAGAGACTCTTGGAGAGACTACGAGACATTCGAACCAAGTTTGAACGATCGTCTTACTTCCGAAGACACGAGGTGAGTTGACACGCTGGTCTCGATATCCACCTCAAACCTGCTTCGGTAGCATGGTCTCTAAGGTGTCGCTCTTGTAATAGACTATGGGAGTTTGAATCTCGATTGGGTGTGATAAAGGTGGTTTTTCGTCAATAATTTACCACTCTTCATCCACACAAATGTGAGGTACAATTTGTATAAATTCAACCTTCCTCATCCCTAACTCATTAAAGAGTTGGATACATAAACTCCAATTGCAAGATTTCCCCAAATAATGACCAATTTAAAATTTGTCACATAGGATGTTGGTTCGTCAAAGTGTGCATATAAGTATTGATAAGGCTTCAAGTTTTACCACACATGTCTTAATGCGAATGGAAGGCTTTGGCAAGATTTTTTTTTTTAAATTCAACTAATGGGTAATGTAAGATAATAATAATAATATTTAGCACCGTGTCTTACTACCCGTTCGGGTTATACACTTTAAGTACTAATTACGCTAATGGATTAGGAATTGAAAAGGTTTTAATTAGAGGAATTGAACCCGCATTTGCGTGGATGGAGAGTGGAAAACCATTTAGGAAAAACCTCCCCCGGTTCACCCGACCGAGATTCGAACCTTGATCTCCCCGTCCTCAACATGAGACTAGCGAGGCAGGTGGTAATGTAAGAGAACATGCAGCAACATTCATTTGGTGCAAGGATGGAAAAACCAAATTGTGATAAAACCTGGCCGGGATTCGAACCCCTTACATATGCATATAATCTGAACAGATAGTAAGAGGCAGTGCTAAAATAAAATTAACAGCCCCGAGTGAGGGGGTATCACCGAATTTTTAAATCAAATTTATTCTACAGTTTATTTGGAATTTCAAAAGATTTAAATGATATATTTTTAAACGTGTACTGTAAATGTAGCGAGGGAAAGAACAAATCTTAGTTTTTTTTTTTTTGTGGATCTCTCTTCATCAAACTTCTCTTGCTTATCTTTCCCCAGGTTGTAGGCAGCAGTATTTTCATGATCTACGACGACACAAAGGTTGGGGCATGGATAATAGATTTCGCCAAAACCCATCCCCTCCCCAACGGGATGACGGTGAACCACAGGCAGCCCTGGGTCCAAGGGAATCGTGAAGATGGTTTTCTGTTCGGCTTGGACTCCCTCATCAGTGTGAGTACCCAGACTTGCTCGCAAAGTTGGATAGGGGGTGTAAAGGACATGCCCAACCCACCTTAGCTCAGTCGGTAGCGTGTCTGCTCACAGAGCTAAGGGCCCCGGGTTTGATCACCAGTATGGCCAGAAAAATGTATCATTGGTGAAATATGGGTTTACCCTTTCACAGTGATAAATTAACGGCTGGGAACTGGATGTTGTGCCTGTCCTAGTATTTAAGTTATATTATAAGACAAATGAAGCTATGATAGGCCTAGCAAGCCGGTAGTGGAAAATATATGACTAGAATAAAAAACTGACCACAGGCTGGATACAGTAATGGATGTACAACCATGATTATAACTAATTGTTTTCAGACTGTGGCCAACAGTTCTTATAAAATCCCTCCATCTTCCTCTATACTTCCACCATTCTTCTTCTCTCACACACACACACTTATCTGCTACTACCATTTATTTCTGGATCTCCCTTGCTTTATTTTCGCTCCCTCATTCTTCTTGAGATTCTTATCTTTTACAGCCTCATTCTATGTCTATACTAAGCTTGTGTGAATCCATGATTTTCCATTTCAAATTGAATCCGAATTTAGGCAAACTAGCTCGAATCGAATCTGAATCTTAGTAAGATTTAAATTGAGATTTGAAAAGTTCGCACTGGCATAGCTCATTTCATCTCTGCCTCTCTCCCACTACTATATCATATACGCCAACATTCTCATTACACCTTCCAGGACACCCTTGAATTTAAGGGACGTGAGGAAAAGCCAGTGTTTTTGCAGTTTTTCTAGCAACACTTTTTTTTTTAGTCAAAAGAAATCAAATATCGATCAAATATAAACATAGAATTTAATTTTCTTCACACGATGGTATTAACAGTTGTTGAATATCTGTAAAGGGTGTCCTGGAATTTAATAATTTTTTCTCTTCTGTGCTGGTGTCCGGGGTTCAATCCTCGGTCCCAGCACAGATTTATCTGATTACCAAACCCTTCCTTCACCTCTGACAAGACATCTTGTGAATGTGGGGAATGCCAGGCCTCCACCGTGGTTCGGATCCCACGTTAAACTGTAGGTCCTTCATTTCATCTCACAATCACCCTACCATTACACATTAGCGTAAGTGCATATAACCCGAACGGGTAGTAAGACGCGGTGCTAATAATAATAATAATAATTTTTCTCTTCATTTAGTAATAAATAAAAGGATAGAATATTAGGAAAATGGTAGAACAAAAATAAAAGTCAAAACACTAACACACATTTACACACACTTCAATATTTTGTTGCTATTATAGCATCTTCCTCAGGAAGTAGTAGTAATTAGACTAAACAGGATGTTGTCTTCAGTGATGCCAACTTGATTGGTAGGTATGAAAATTTCTATGGTGGAGTTGAAATTCCCTGAATGTTTCTATATTACTCTATGGATGGTAGATGGTGCTGGTGTAGCCTCTGGGTTGAAATTAGCGAATATTTAAGTCGGGTGGTTTTCTAGACTTTGTGATCCATTAATGTGCCAATTCCCATTTTCTTAACAGAGACATATTACATTGTGTCTTGTGGAATGGTTTTAACACCTTGACAGTGTAGCAGTCCTCAAAGTTGAGGTTATGAGTGGAGGCGTGTGCTGAAATGGGTTTCACTCGATTCTTAATTTTGGTGTCATGGCGGTGTCCATTCATTCGTTTACGGAGCGTTTCAGTGAGGCCAACATATTTTTTTTATCTTTTGTAGGCCTGGGTAGTACTTAGTTACTAGAGGTATAGTATCTGGTTTTTCAGGTTTGGGTGATTGTGGAGTTTCAGCTAGTCGAAGTAGGTTATTAATGAGAGGTTAAGAGTATCCTCTCTCTGTAGAGGCTTCTTGAAGGTTTTCAAGGTGGTTTTGAAGACTTTCTGGATCGGAGGAGATGCGGTGAGCCTGTATGGGATAGATCTTTTAGTGTTGAATGGGTGGCAGCTATCAAAATAACAGATATTTTTGTCTATTGGTGGGTTTAAGATGTACCAAAGTTTTTAATTTAAAAAAGTTTGTCATCTAATGCTGCTCTACTTATGCCAGGTATTCAACAACTGTTGATTTCACTATGTGGAGAAAATTAAATTATTTGATTCTACTGGAGGAATATGTGATTTATTTTGGCCAGAAAAAAAAAATATTGCTATAAAGACAGCAAAAACACTAGTTTTCTCATGTTCCCTATATCTTCATCTTAAGAATATTTTCAATTCTTCTTTTAGGAAGTTGCATTTGACGTTTCCCACATCCTTTGGATGGGTTTCGATAAAATGAGACCTAGGTTGAATTGAGTCAGGAAATTCCTACCAGGTAGAGAGAGAGAGAAACATTTTGGCTAGAATTCAATAAACCAAAGACTGTATCCTCTTGCTTCTATTGTAGAAAAAATAAAATCACATTTAAACATTATAAAGTTTTTATCATGGGGTTGGTACTCTTATAGGACCAGCTGATCCTGTAGACTAGTTTGGGGCACTGTCACTAGGAGCAGCTTGCAATGACATCACAGAGGAATGCGCATGCGTGGACGGGAAGTCTATAGAAAAGGATGTGTGAAGTCAATGAAAAATTCACCATTACCATTTATTTTAAAGAAGTAGTTTAGATAGATTTTACATTTTATAATATGGTTTATTTATAAGATAATTGATTTTGTTACATTTAAGTTAAATTTGATATAAGAATTGATCAATTAACATTCTACAATAAAAAAATGCATTTTGTTCCAAGTGTAATGTCCCACTTGCCAACATTAAAGTGACATTTCTATTATTATCCCTTTTCAATGGTTTTTATTATTTTCAACTTGTGAATGTGTGGAATGCCAGGCCTCCGCCGTGGTTCGGATCCCACGTTAAATTGTAGGTCCTCCATTTCATCTCACAATCACCCTACCATTACACATTAGCGTGTGTATAACCCGAACGGGTAGTAAGACGCGGTGCTTCTGCTAATAATAATAATAATAATATATTTTGGCCTTAATCCCCTCTATCAAACACAAAGAAGGGTAAAAACAAAAGAAGCCAGAATCATGATTTATAATTGTTTATTTTAACACTGCTTTTAATGTGAGCTCACCTTGACGAGTTTCACAACACCAAAAAACAAGCAAGGTAAGCGAAGTGTAGCTTATTCCAATTAGGGCATCAGTAAAGTTGGTACTACCACACCTGCATTGAAAGAGGTAGTTTATTTAATACCATAGCGATGTTGTTTTTATTTATCATATTTTTGTTTTATTCAACAGATAATGGAAGAAGTGGACCTGAGAACATATTTTTCACCTGACAATCCAGTCTGCACAAAATCTTGAAGCCATGAACGTTTTTTTTTAAACTTATTTTTCTCGATTTGAGGTCCGACGCGGAAGATGATTTTGAAGTTTGATCTTGACTTCATTGAAGAAGCGGTTTGTTTTTCCTGAGAAAGATTTTATGGAGAAGAATTGATTGTATTCTTCGGATCGCTCTCTGTTATCAATGATTAGTTGTGGATTCTCTGTGAATGCAACAGATTGAGAGGCGAATATGTGGCATTGTACTATAATATTAATTTTTTTCTAACCATAAAAATAATACTGAAACTTTTTTTAACAATTTTTTTAAACTAGAAACAGAAATTGTACTATAGGGAAGGGGGGGAAAATATTGACAATGCACCTTTCCATTACAGTAATTCCTGCTATAGTTTCCCAGCATAATGTTGGCGGCGACTGGCAACAATGTTGTGTTTCAGCCCCTTGGATTGCATCCTAAACCCCTAATTCTCATCCACGTGATGTGTGACCTTCAAACTACCCATTTTGCGCCCGCACAATTTAATATTTGTTGAGTGCTGAGTTTTAAATATAAAAATACCTACTTAGCCATCGAGATCACTACTTTAAAGTACCGGTAGAGTAAAGTTAGTACCACATATGCAAAACTAAAATACCTTACCTACGGTAAAAAATTACCTTTTGTTTAGTTTAAACGTGTGAAGGTTTTCTGTTTGCCTTTTTTTTTTGTGCATGTTTATAATTTTATAGTTTTGGTCCGAAATGGTGTCTAAATGTCTGTGTAATTCATCTACAACTCCTGTTGCAAAGAAAAGTAAACAATATATTAATCTAGGTGTGAAAATATACCTTTTTTGGGGGGTACTTGGAAACCAACCCCGAGACTTTGAATTGATTCTTACGGGAAAACGTAACTCTCATAACTGTTTTTTGTTGGGTTTTTTTTCTAAAAAAAAATTATTTTTCAGTTACAAAACTCGACATTATAGCAGGACTTACTGTATGTAATTTAATTGTGGTTTACTAATTCTCTTGCAGTAAATTTGATTTCCGTGAACCTTGGATCCAAATGTGATCGCACTGCTTTTTCTAGTCTTGTCCAAGAGATTTCAAATTACTGCAATTTTTCTTAAAAGTGTTTATTCTAAAAAATAAAAGAAACTGCATTTTTTTGGCTTTTCATTCCAGATTTTTTTAAACCTATTCTCTGATGCGGGTGTAGCACAGCTATTTGTGTAGGCCCGGCAGCTCGTATACTTTTATCTGACAAATATTTTTGCTACTAATTTATATGCCAATATACTTCTTTATTCATTATTATTAGTATAGCATTTAACTGGTATGTCCATCTATCGGTTTCATTATGAAGTATTCAGACTGCCTTAAAGTTCATTGGTTCGTTGATAGATGGCATTACAATAACTTTTTCCAATTGATTGTTCATTCGCACCAGGGGAAAGGTTTTATCGTGCTATTGTCGTCAATACTTGACATAAAGTTTTGTATGAGAAACATAATTTCATGTACTGTTGGGAGGTTCAGCACACTGGTATTTATTTATTTTATTCTCATTAAGACTGTAAATTATGTAATTTTTTTTTTTTTTTTT
>CABFVZ010002915.1:0-37877 GCA_902151445.1 Timema monikensis | reverse complement strand
TTTTTTTTTTTTTTTTGCTGTGATGAACATGTTTTTGCTGTTGGATTGGCATCTATGTTTATGACCAACATTATTACTAAAGATACCCTCTTGATATCTACTCTAGGGATGGGAGAAACAGTAAATTTTCCGATATCGGTGATCACTATTATTATGATTTTAAAATATCAGTGATTATTCATTGTTATTTGCAGTCAATGTGTCTTTGTCTGACAGATGTTTTGTTGTGTTCGCAGTTTGATGTGGTATAGAAATTTTATCCCTATCACTGCTCTTAAGTCTTTACTTATACTCTCTTATAAAACTGGTATATCGAGTCGTTAATTTTAATAGCAGTTGCACGTGTGACGCTGTAGTCAGAGAGGTTCACACTTCAAATCTCAACTAAACATTTAATGTTTGAAATACAAAAACTAAGTCCTTTATTTGGTTTATGCACAAATGATATTTTGTCACTCACGGTCAATAATTTCACAATCCAGAGTGATCAACTGTCGCAATACACCGATCACCGATATCTGAATCACTGTCACTTTTGAGTTCCAGCCACTGGGTGTGACAATGAACAGAAAGTATCAGTGATTTATAGACCTTATCTAATTCACACTAAAATGTCACTGTTTCTTGAGTATACATCTTCATTCCATTTAAACTTAAAAAAGTTTCATTGAAGAGTTCTTTTTTTTATATATATATATATTAAATAGTCTTAAAAAACATGTTCACATTTTATGTTAAGTAGGCTAGACCAGGGTTGTGTCAATTCAGTATCAACCTGATCCATTTCATGCATTTATTAGATACATTTATAACACAATTGTTTTATTTTATAAATAAATCTTACCAATCAAGCTCTATTATTCTCAAAGTTTTTTTTATTTTCTCCACCTCACCAGGTTAAGCTTTTATTTACTTGCTCTTATTTAAAAAGTACGGTTTCATCTTTGTATTTTGAGTTTGTAAAGTTTACCCACCCCTCACATTTCCTCTCTCCCACCTCAATCATTAAATAATTATCTACCAGTACTTAATTACCATGTTTAAATATGTCTGCCGATTGTTTGAAAGTATGGCCAGATCACCATAAAAATATTTTATGGTGCATATTAATAAAAGAAAAAAACTTTCTGTCGTTTATGAGCATTGTGTGATATCTATTGCACGCAAAGGTTGGAAATTTTAAAATTAGAAGCCCCTGCGCACAAACATTTGCACCTAGAAAATTTAATTTTAAATTTTTTATTGGATTATTTTTAATTCATTAAAAACTAGGCCGGAGAAAAAGACAACCGTTTCTTCGGTACGTCTGCTAGTAAATAATAAATGTAGAGAAGCCAACAATAACTTTCTTTAAAATGTCAAGTATGACTGTACAAAATTTATAGCTTGGTGGATGAATCTATTAAAGTAGATTAAGAAAAAGATACAGAAAAGATGGATAGAGGCAGCCATTACACCTTTGTCCAGTTTCATCAGTGTATATTTAGCGCCGCATCTTACTACCCATTTGGGTTATACACTTAAATAATAATTACGCTAATAAGTTAGGAATCGAGAAGGTTTAATATAAAGGAAGGGATACTGCATTTGTGTTGAGGGAAAGTGAAAAACCATTTAGGGAAAAACTACCTCTGGTTCATCCGTGCAAGATTCGAACCTCAATCTCCCCATACTCAGCAATCTAGCTCGACATGAAACTAGCGTGTTATCTAACTACGCCAATGAGGTGTGTCATCGCATCAGTGTAAGGTGTGAAAGATTGTGTTTGTCACCTTTAATATGTTTCTATCCACCATTCCTATATCTTCTTCCAAATATAATAGAATATCTTGAAAAGTGAAGTGAGGTTTTTCATAAAGAGACATATTAAAGTACTGTAACATACATAAGAGAGATTCATAATAGACCCAATACAATACTTAATAAACTCCCAATTATCAGGTTAATCAGTACTGAAGAATGCAGATATAATTGAGAAACATGTTTAGTCAAATAAACCACTTTTTATGTAATGTTCACATATGAACTATTTATATCGTGGATAATCATTTATATAAAACAGTTTTTTTAGGTATGTCTAAAATGCAGTGTGCTTGTATGATATTATTAACTCATACTTCTTCTTTGGAAAGTACATACATACCTTAAACTACTAAAACCCTAAGATATCGGTTAAAAAAGCAATTGAAAAAATTGGGTACAGTACACCTCCAAGCAAAACTAAAAAAATAAGTCAAATCCGAATCTTAATTTTTTTTTTAACTATGAATTCAAACTTTAATCCTTGGATTTTAAAAAATGAAGAATTTTTTGCTAAAGGGAAAATATTTAAAATTGAATTTAAGAAAAAACAAAAAAGTAAGGCTTTGGTGGCGCTGATAAATGCTGTTTTGTTTGTCATGTTTATTACATCTTAAACAACAAAGAAACATTTTTTATGTAAATTAATTACATTGTTTTTTGTTATTTTGTTATTCTTCCAACTCTAAAAGTCTATATAATTACTTTTACCAATTCCTTAAAATTGTTATTTGAAGTCTAGGTCTTCATAATTGTATTTGAGATACTTTGACTGTGGTGTAGGTGGCAAAATGCCGTGGACCCACCACACAGGCCCGCCCACCCAAAATTAATTTGGTAAGAGATGAAAGTATTGTTTTTGTTTCGTAAAAAAATTTATAATTCAATAAAAAAATTACTCAATAGTCACTTTATTTTGCATAATTTCATATTATACCAAAAAAAAATCTCTGTACATGTTTTACTTTGAGGAAATTATATACGATTTCGCAGAGATCAAATCAGAAAAAAAGTTTTAAATCTATATGTTTGTTTAGCCTCTTTAAGAGTGTATAATGTTTATAGTTTTGTTTACAATATTTATTAATATAGTCTTATTCAATTTAGATACAAATGTTTACATCATATTGCTAGTTTCCATTTTTTAGAAGAAATTTTATCAATTTACACAAGATAATTTGGGGGGGGAGGCCTACCTTCAAAGTTTTGCCACAGGCCCAATTACTGCTTATTTACACCTCTCTTTCTTGAGGTTTCTTACCAATTTCTGATCTCTCATACATAATAGAATTCACACCCCATCTATGGTATTTTCGTAATGGTACATTATAAACAAAACTCATAAAAGTATGTTCTAGTCTAATCTAATGGTAATGTAACTAAAATAAACCATTGTATACCAACTAACAATGTGTCTCTTTACTGTAAATAACCATCAATGCTAATTAATAAAATTGCTTGAGTATGATATTATATAAATTGTTTTGGTTTATGAAATATTCCAGCCTTCTTCCTCTGGAGTTTAGAATATATTCACTCGCTTCGATGCTCCATTAGCCTAAAGCAAAGGTGGCCAAAGAGTTGGCCGCGGCCGCCAGTTTGGTCGATTGATTAAAAAAAGATTAAGAGAAAGAAAATTAAAGAAATGATTTGCAGGTTTTCCTCAAATCAACAATATAAAATCGAAATATCGAAAAGCTGTCTTGACTGAGGACAATTTACAATCCTGCCTTCGTTTGTGACAGTAATTATTATGAACTCTCATTCAACCAATTATCTTAATATTATGAGGTGTCAGGCATCAACTTGTAAAGTGTTTGATGAAAAAATAAAATTTTATTCGAAGAAATTAATTTTTGTGTGTGATTTGATTGAAAAAAAAAAAATGCTGTTTCAGTGTGTGAAAAGACTATAAATTCTAATATGTATTGTAATTCTACTATTCAAACACACGAATGGCTATTAATTTTTTACCAATGAAAAACACAGTGTATAAACCTATGGTTCCGAAGTAGATCGCAAAGGATCTTTCTTCTCTGGAATATATCCCTAGATCAAAAAGTCTGGCTACACCTGGTATAAAGCCTCAAATTAGACGGGGGGGCGCAATTACTAGCTACTCGCTGCTATTTAACTCTCTGAATATAAGCGCTCGGGCTAGTTAACTCGCCGTTTTGCTTTTTCTCTTGCATGAGTTTACACGCTGGCGGGTATTATATGTGATGCACAGAAAATATTCCCATGTTTTGAGGGAAAGTGGAAAAACTACATTCATCACACGTGGTCAGAATTCGAACCCCTAACCTTTGTGTTCTTCACAAACTAGACTTAAGTTAATGCCTCAACTCATGAGCTCATTATTGCAGGTCACTATGTATTATGACCTTGTCTAGAGTGAATTGTAGAATGACATCAAAACATTTCTTACATGAGGTTATGACACCTTAGCTCAGTTGGTGAGCTAAGGGTCCCGGGTTCGATTCCTGGCAAGGCCGGAAATTTATTATTGATGACGATATGTACAACAGGTCTAGTAAGTCGGTAGTGGAAAAAATATGGGTTGAATAAAAAAAAAATTGACTCAGGCCACAGGTTGGGAACAAGAATGGATGTAAAGTAAATTTCTTAATTGAAATAATATTGATTTATGCCGGGACCATCATTAGTTTAACGTTCACGTAAATATTCTCGTTATTTTAAATGGATGCCATCATAATGCAATTACTTTTTTACTCTATTAATCTGTGGTTTACGTTAAGTGAAGAATACAGCGTGCGTGTTCTAGCTAGCCAAACATGTTGCGAGCAACGCATTGATCTCTATAATCAACCTTTATCTATGTCTATAATATAACTGGAATGGATGGACATACAAATACACATTTCCGAGAACAAAAGCGTGACGTTAAAGTTTATCGACTGCTACACTGGGGGGACAGATTTAACGGTTTCTTTCAATGTTATATGAAAACATTTCTCTGATGGATAAAAGTGTTATTGTTTGAAAAGAGTGAAGTTATTATATCACACTTTCCTGAACAAACATTTACATTAAAGGATATACAATTCAGTTTTACAGGTAATACTCTACAAATACGAATACAATCTTTAACATAGTTAAATAATTATGTAGCTATCATAAATGTTGTTTACAGTCTGCCAAGACTACACTTATATTATTTTTAAAGTTGATTACTAGCTTTTATATTGGTTTCAGAAACCATAAGCTATTGTATTGAAAGTTCGATAAATATAATGAATAAGGTATCTTAAAACTTGATTACATTCGTTTGAATGACAAACTTTGTGTAGTTGCCATATATTCAACCTATCACTTAGGTTATAGGATTCTATAAAGTATTATTATATTACCTTTTTTTTAAGTTGACTCATAAAAATCATTGTTTATATTATGCTACATCAACTTATCCAAAGACAAAGCTAACCATTTTCGAACTTTTATATGCTCCCTAAAGTTTTTACTAACATATTTATTTCATTTAACTAATCAGACATTGATGTATCTCATATATTCAATCAAATTAATGAACGATGTCAAAATGCCACATTGCCTTGTATGGGTGTAAGAGAGAAAGAGATACCTTAAAGTTACTTTCTCTCTTATACGATGGTATGCAGATGACAACTCGAAAATTTCAGTCACAGATGTCCATCCAGTTATATTATAGAGATCAATGGAGCAACGTCAACATGGCTATTTAGTATTTAATTGTTTTTTTTATTCAAGTGCAATCTAATCATCCCCCAAATGCCCGGGTTATATTTTAGTGAATAATTTGTTTTCAAAGAACCACATTTATTGTCTTTGTTTTGTTTGAGTTGTTACGTTATTTTTTGTGAATCCTGATTACACACTATTTTCTTTAGTCTTTACATTTAAGGTAAGCATAGATTATGCCAGGCCGGGCCGCAGGGCAAAAATGCGATGCGAGCACAAATTTATACACTACACCGAGTGACCAAGCTGGTCCGTAACGCATCGGCGAAAATTTGTTCATGAGCTACTACAGTTGCAATTTGCGAAATTGCACTTGTGATTACATGTAAAAATGGATATCTCTATTGAGGAACTTGTTGTATTTCAACTATTGTTTGAAAACGAAATAAAATATAAATAAACGTAAGATATGAGTACCAGTACATAATATATTATATTTGAAGAAAAGTGTATTTGGATAATTCCATACATTTCTTCAAGATCTCTTACTCGGTAACAAAAAAAAAGTGGGGTGAGGCTGTGTCATGGACACGGCCGTGTTTTGTACGTGAATACGTTTATGTAACTGGGTTATATATTTTTTTAAATAAAATATTTTTATTTATATATTTAGGATAAAAGCAAGGAAACAAATAATTATTGTGTTACAATATAAATTTATTAATTATAGGTCTGTGATACGAAAAGTACAACACAAATGGCATGCAAGATACATCGAGATTTCTGGTAAACGTTAAATCAATACAGGTATTACTTATTACCATTCAATTGTTCTTGAGAAGCCCTTTCCAACCGTATACGATCTCTGTATTTGATTTTGGCTTTTCGACGCGTATAGGCCGACATATATTTTTGATAATATTTTTTTATTCTAACACCTTATTATATTCACTGTCACTACTTTAAACTAATTTTTTATACACAATCAATAGATTTTGACGACAGCAGACGATTAGAACCTAAACGAACATCGTAGCTTCTCCGAGTCAAAAGTTATACTAATTTCAAATCTCGATACGCAGCAAAATAACCTCAAAATGGTGGTGCTTCCCCCTCCACCGCGCGCGATGCGTCATTGTTCTCGCGTATCAAAATGCATTCTTTGATGCTTTAGCTATCTAGTGGTATAATTTAATTTTGGATGTAGAGGATAGATTCGAAACTACAACGCCAAACTGTATCCCCCGATTTTGTTATCATTAGGTTTTTTGGATTGCCCCCATATGGTAGCAAATTTAAAGACGTGTTCACGTCAAAATGGTTAGAAAAATAATTCCTTAACATTTCTGTAGTGTTAGGTTCAGCTATATTTACTATAAAACAACAAACAAAATATTAAAGTTCCTAAAATTTTACACTGAGCAAAATACAAAATTTCACATATGAATAATCACTCTATCTAATTATTTGAGCCTTTCAGGAAAAATGAACACGATGACAATTATAACAAGTACCTATTAAATAAAAAATTATATATTTATACAAATGATAATTACTTATCATTAAACATCAATAATTCATGTGAGATACAACTTTAAATAATTTTTAATTCTAGACGTAATTTAAATTCAGAATGAATCTAGCATAAGTTAGATAATAGTATTGAACACGAGTCAATCTATACTAAAATTAGTGAATAATGTATATTGACGAGATAAGACCATAAAATAATTTTCTTATTCAAGCCAAATAAAAAAATATTCTAATTGATTATTTTTAACTGTACTTCACAACTTTTTTTTTTTAAAAAAAATTCACTATTGACTTGCGTGGAAAACCAAAATAAAAGCCACTTTTCAAAATAAGATGCAAAATAGACAAAGCTATTACAAGGAGATGCCAATAAAGAAAACTTGCTTGAATTAATAAAAGAAACACATCTTAATAAAGTGAGGCTTCTTGAGATGGATATTCTCCCCTTTCAGAAACAAGGAAAATGAGCAACCAGGTCAAAGTATTTTTGTTGACAGTTAAAATAAGGGTTTTCCACTTCCTTTGACAGCTCTGAATAAAACTAAACTGTATTTATGTTTCTTTAAATCTTTACATTTTAAAAATATTCGTTTATATCCAAATATGGCTTAATTTTAGGCGCTAAGGTTTCACCGACTGTCGATGACAAAGTTTGTTCTTAAAAATGTGCAGATGGGAATGAGGGTAAGTTACAGTAGTGTTAGATGGGAAGGTTAAGTTGTAAGTCTCGTTTTACAATCGTGCTTGTTATATTTATGTCAGTTATATTATGATTAATATGAATATATGTTCAAAATTTGTTTGAAGACCTTTAGTTTGTTATAGTTTTATTAATTGCTGTAGAAGAATATTGAAATTTTTCTGTAGATACGATAAAACAATCCTGAGGGTTTAGTTTCTAGCATACTTATTTTGATGATAAAAATAAAGATTGTATACCTGACTGCCTATTTTTCTAATTCATATACTTTCATATATAGAAAGTGTGAACAACTTCAGCAATTTTTTTCCCTATCTGTGTCTACAGCGCTATGAGTGATAATAGGTTCACTAGGACTTTCGTGGTTTAAATGTTTAATAGTCTTTATTTGAGTTCGTGATTATGTAAAGAAACTGGGATCTCTTTGGCAAGTTTAAACTTCTCCTTGGCTTTGGAGTATCTTATTTCCTGTTTCTTCTATGCTCTTCGCCTTCTCTCATTTCCCACAATCGGACATTTTGTGCCACATGTTTGCTGTTTCATTTTGTCCGTAAAAGTTATTACAATATTGTGTTTAGGTAAGTGAAACGTTATAAATAAGTTGTATGATCCATATTTGTTATAAGATGGTGAAAATTTATATAATTGTATTTAGAATAATACAGTAAAATTCATTGAATTCAAAGTAAATAGGCTTGATTGTCTGTATAGCTTCTCTTGGCAACGCCATGTTGAAATATGTCTATAAATTAGCAATATATAAGCCAAGTGGCATCTCATTTCCAAAAGTTTATATAAGCTTTAAAATTGATACCTAATTAATTGTTTGTCCAAACTATAAATAACACCTTCTGTAGTCGAAAAATAAATACTAAGAAATTAGTATGATTTCTTTTAGAGGGTATTTTGTGCAAAAATAGGATTGCAAAGTCTTTTGTTTAAGAATTTATTTTAGAATATTTTAGTATTTTAAAAAAAGTTTTGGCCAATCTGAAGGTAATGCTATGCAATTCACGAGTGTTTTTACAGGAAGTTTTTTGCTATACTGAATAGGGCGTTAAAACTTTAAAAATGCACTTATTTTAAAGGAAGGGCTACCATGATGCTAAAAGTACTTAGATATACAAAAATTTCTATTTTAATTATAGCTTATCCCAACCTAACAAAACTTGATCTTCCCTTTATTTCATTTTAAGGAACTACAATTATTAGCTATGAAGCCAACTTCCAATGACAATAGTTAGCTGGTTTAATAAACATTGGCATTTTAACTAAAATAAAAACTTAAAAAGGCAATTTAGTGAGGTTTTCGAAAGTTATTTAGTAACATGGTGGCTACAGACAGGGTAAACCTGGAAAAGTCAGTGAATTGTTGATGGATGACAACAGAATGTCAGGAAATTTAACTATAAATAAGTAAAAGTCTGGGAATAAAAAATATGTCTAAAATACCCCACTAATTTCACATTTAAACACTAAAATAAAAGTTAATAATAGGGCCTACCTAAATAAAATAACATTTTAATTTTTAAAATAACATAAAACCGTTGGTTTAGTAGATACAAACTCTTTTTTTAATATGTGATCAAATAAATAAAACAAGTCATCCACCATTAAAACTGGAAGTAGTCTGGGAATTTTTTAAAATGTTTTGTAGCCACCCTGAGTAATTTGTTTTTGAAGACACCCTCTGTGATGTCAAATAGGTCCATAGGAGTGTCACTGTTGCTTATTAAATTGTATCCATGAGGTATGCGAGACAAAGGCGAGCTGTACATGTAATGAGTAGATTTTCCATCCCAGAAGAATGTATTAGTGTTTCTTGTCGGTTCCGATGGCTGTAATGCCGAGATCACGATCAACTTATCGTTAACTTAACATAAAAAGACCTCCTTGTATGTTTAAATGGAAGCAATCACAATGCACTTAATGTTGACTTGCAGTTAACTTAACGTAAAAGATGTCTTGGGAGGTCCTTTACTTTACGTTACTTGAAGGGTATCACGTGATCTAGCCAGCCAATCATTATGCGAGTGACGTCAACAGGGCTCTTTAGTAATTCATTTGTTTGTATTATGCCCATTGTTTACTCTTTAGCGTAAGTTCTAGTGATCAGACATTGAAACAAAATAATTAAACTAAAATAGGGAACTAAATTTATCAAAAAAGTTTAGTAATAGATATTTATTATATTGATTGAAAACTGTAAACATTCACAGATCATCTCTTTACAAATAGTACAAAACCACAGATCATACTCGAGAATGCATATGTTTGGCTAGAGTTGTTAAGTTAAGTGAATCATGATCACACATAAGTTAACTTTAAGTGAACATTACGTTAAGTTAAGGTTAAGTTGATCGTGATCCTGGCATAAGAGTGTAAAGGTTTCCAGTAGGTCATCACAGTATATTTGCCCATTCATAAGTTTGTAAAGAAAGCTCATATCAAATATATGTTCGCCAAGTTTCAAGATTTAACAAAGGAATAAAATTTGGATTATTAAAGGAAAAATTGGCAACAAAAGATCCTTCTTATAATTTTTTAGACTAAAATACTGTATCTACTAAAACAATCCCATATTAAAAAGTCCGGGCCCCCAATTTTAACAGTATTACCAAATACAACTTTAAAAATATAGCACAAATGTAGGGTGATAAAGGTTTGGTTTTGTTAGGCTAGAACAATTATAATAAACACCAGTTTATGTTGATGCTAATTGTTTAATTTATTTTTCAAACATAGTAAAGGTTATGCAGATAGATATAGACAAGTTCTCAGATTGATATTTTAAGGCACCTTAACGTAACATGATAGAGCAAAGTTATGTAACCAATCCATATTATTTAATTTTTTTAGGGACTATTATAACATTTGAAAACTTTTCTAGTATTGTTATGAATTGATTCAGAGTATTTTTGCTATGCATTCAAGATTTTAAAAATCATATGACATGGATAAAACATATTTAAACACTCATAAATTGCCTACCATTCCTGATTAGAATTAAATGTTATTCTTCTTTAACTTACTGTGCCAAAGGAATGATTCTGCAGAGAGGTTTTTTTTTCTAGTTTTGAATTTCTAAGACTTCTTTAGTATTATAGTATCTCCAGGCATACAAATAACAGAAATTTAGGTGACACACTAATAAAACAAATATGCTTTTTTTATACTGCTATAGCTTCAATTTGTTTCATTAGGTTAATTAGTCTTGATATGTGCACAGAGGTGCCATTTTTTCTTTTTAGGCTGTATGGCGAAACTATATATTTTTACCCTTGAAAAAAAAATTGTCTGAATTCAAAGTTATTTTAGTATACAAATTATCTTACTAACTTATGTACCTCGTTTATGTTACGAGCTTATGCACTATATGATAGCTAGCAAAAGTAATTATATCACCTGTAAAACCTTATGTTGACAGTCAAAACTTTAACAATAAACTTTTTTAAATTATGTTTATTTTAAACGATTTATATATTATTGACACAGACCCTACCACACTTACCATTTGGATGTTTCCGTTTTGTTTTTGTGAAAGCCGTTTTTATTTCACTTAAAAATTCTTTACAAACAATAGATTCTATAAGGTTGCCTTCTCTTCCTAAATCTAGATGACGGAACAAAGGCCGTTGATGGCATACAAACAAACCGTCTTTGGTGGTGTTTATTCACGCCAATGTATATACCAAATGAAAATGATTTATTTTGAACTAATAGTTTGTAATGATTTGTTCTATAAATTATAAAAACACATTTATTTTGGAGGTCAGTAAAGAGACAAGGATGCACTATATCTCTTGTTGCCACGGTCGCAAAAAAAACAACTTAATAGTTTTATTAATAATTTTCTGCTCTTTTATTAAGTTATTAAGGAGAAAGTCAATTAAATACAGATAATTCTTAGGCAAATAAGCGTTAATTATCACTTTTGATTGATATATTACTAAGAAATAATAATCTCTACAAGGTCATTAGTGACTTACAACTAAAATTTGCAATACAAATCTAGACTACTAGCTGTCGGCTACCACCATTCCTACAGTAGATGGGCTGTAGCTTAGGTTTTCTTGCCGATATTACGATCTAACTTCATTTGTGAGAGGCCTTCTCACTTGCGGCACACACTAAATTGGTAGGCTTCAAAGGTGTTGGTCCCCTCTGTCAATCATAATGGTTATTTCACAATTTTAAAATCAAATCTACCTTCTAAAGTTTTTTAAACACCGCGTCCTGCTACCCGTTTGGGTTATAAGCTTATGTACTAATTATTCTAATGGTTTTAGGGATTAGAAATGTATGTTCTAAACGATGGTTCTTAAATATTCCTTAAGTTCTAACCCTTTTTAAAATTAACATAAGATTTTTCCCATTTCTTGAAATTTCGCAAGTTATGGGAAAATCTTGTGTTTTTTTTTTAATAATTCGACCAAACTAGGGCTACTTATTGATAAATTTAAAGTGTTATTTTTTCCTTTACATTATCATTATAAACTAGATTAAAATCATAATTAGACAATCCCTTACCCTCTCATATGCTTGGTCTTTGTATTACGTTTTAAAGACCCATTTTCATTTATTTCATAGTTAGTGGATGCTCCTGCGGCTTAGTTTTTATAGTTGTTAGCTTGAATACTAAAGCTCGATTAGCGATACCAAATAAATAGGAACCTAGTGTTGGGCACCAAAGTGTTTTGTCACTTGATCTCATTGTGACTGATGTCGACGGCTGATAGAACGGTGTAGACCAACTCTCACATATCTAACAGCATTGTGTGATCCTCTTCTCTCTCGCCCATATGGTCCTTGACATTGATTTGACAGTAAACCTGATGAAAACAAAGGACTCCTTCCTGTCCTGTTGGGGGTTGTGGGTCATACAAAAATTGTACCCTAAAACCAGGTGCATTAGAAGTAGCTATGAGACAATTTCAAGTTTTTACAAATGATTTATCTCAATACAATACAATAATTGCAAAGATGCCACGTTTGCTGGTTGATATATCTGAAGGACCTAGTTTCAATTCGGGGCTTCTAGACCTTGTAGCACCGCATGCAAATGTCTCGTTTTCTATCTAAGACTTTTATTTTTATGACATAGCATGTGGACAGCAACATTCAAAACATAGCATCACACGATTTATTGGGAATTATGTGGTTTTTAAAGTGACAATTTGTTGAAAACCACTGGTCCTGAAATTACACGTTTTCAGTATCGAAAAATATATACCACTTGATGAATTGTTGGTATTCTTGAAATAGCAAATTATTGTTACCAAATAAAGGATTATTGTTCACACCATTTATTTTGAAAGATAGTAAAAGCTTGCCTTTCAGGATAAACTTAGTTTACGATTGTGTAGTGCAGTGCAGTGCAGTGCAGTGCAGTGCCATTACCTTTAGGTCGATTGTTCCTAAAACTATACCTCATAACCCAACTTCTAATTAGATTTAAATATGTTTTATTATATTTCAGCATCAATGGGGTCATATAATTTTGTATTCACAATAACTTTGTATTTTCTGGCAATTTAAAAATACAATAAAAATAGCTTAGTATCGATCCACTTTATTAAATAAGTCTTGTCAAGTTTACATTTGATGTTAATCAGCTTTGCATGTTAACATGATTTGATATATATGTGAGGCAAATTCATACAGAACTTTAGTCTAGTAATGTGCTAACTTCAAACATAGCCAAAACTGTATTTTTATTATTATTAGCACCGCGTCTTACTACCCGTTCGGGTTATACGCACTTACGCTAATGAGTGATTGTGAGATGAAATGGAGGACCTACAGTTTAACGTGGGATCCGAACCACGGTGGAGGCCTGGCATTCCACACATTCATAAGTTGTGATTAATACACGTCTTGTCAGAGGTGAAGGAAGGGTTTGGTAATCAGATAAATCTGTGCCGGGACCGAGGATTGAACCCCGGCCGCCAGCACAGAAGTCTGACACCTTACCCCTAGACCACCAGGTCACCCCAAAACTATGTAGTAACTGTACCTTGAATTACCACAAATTACATTTTATATGCTGTTATTTTATTTTACAACCATTTGGGTGTGTGTGAGTAGTTGAAGGGGTAGCCAACGTAATCCAAAGTAGATGTAATGTGTTAGTTATTTAATTCCTCATCAAGATAAATACATTAGTGTAAATTCTTGTTTAATTTGTGTTTTTGATCCTTTTTATATCACCTTAATGCTGAAAATTACAAATTGCAGATTAGTTGTTATAGAGCTCTATGCTAAATCGTGTTTTTAATCTAGGAGGGATAGTCAGCACACTTAGGTGAGTAATGCTGGAGTAGAATTTATCGAGATAAAACACTAATCAACACAAAAAACACATTTTTAAAGACGAGCTTTCACTACCACATGCAGCTTCTTCAGGTTCTAGAGACAATAATCTACACTTTGAACCCCTAAGAAGCTGCTTGTGCTATTGAACATTTGTCTTTGGAAATGTGTTTTTTGTGTTTAGTATTTTAGCTAAAGAAAACTCTACTTCAGAATATCCTTGGTAGCCTAAGGATCCTGGACGTTCCTCCTAAAGTCCTTCAGGAGGGACCCACACTTGAATAAATGGTAATGTTGCCTAATTAACTTTGATGAAATTCTTGAATATTTTTGTTGTAGTTCTTGTAAGTCTTTTTATCTCTTAAATTTAGACAAATTATGGCCTCTGAACAACCACAAAAAGAAAAGTGTTATACATATAATTAAAAAAAGTTTTTGTGGTGGTTCAGGGTTGATGTGAAATTATTTGAGGCAAGGTGAAAGGTTTAGTGTATGCTCTCCAAGTAATCTAGCTTTACTTTACTAACCTGGGTAAGTATGTCTTGAAATAACAGTTCGTCGGTCCTCCACACACCTGCGGAAATTGCGCTTTCCTGCTCTTCTTGGATGGGTTTGAAAAGGAAGACTTATGTACGAAAAAAAAAATGTTGAACCTCTTTGTGGCTCGTATCCCCACATGGGAAGCTCATCTCTTAAAGAAAAAAATATCCTGTTTAGTTAACTTGCGTTTGGAAACATGACTATTCAATACCGTAAACCTGACGTTAAGTGTCGATGCGACAAGCCGACCTGATATATATATTCTCCTAAATACGTTTTTTAAGCGTAAGTTTAAGTTCAAACCAGTCCCTCGCCGTCATAGTAACTAAGAGCTAATCTTTGCGCACATAAATACTTACTAAACCCATGTCCGTTTTCTGAAAATTTAGTATCATTATAGTAAAATCTTTATTTCTTCCGTTGTTGCAGGTTTCTGAAGAGAGTTTCCCATGGCGGATACGAAGCCCAAAGCACCCCCTGTTGCTAAAACTCCAGCAGCCAAAACACCCCGAGGAGGTAAAAAAGAGAAAAAAAAGCGCGGACCCTCCCGAAATTATGATCTTGGGAACGGGGTGTACCGCTTCAGCCGGACACGCATGTACCATAAGAAGGCACTGTACAAGTTCATTGGCAAGAAGACTAAGAAAACGGTGAAGCCACCAAAGCCTAGGACGATAGAAAAGCCCATCGGGGGCGAGAAGAACGGGGGCAAACGTATCGTCCTTATCAAGAAGAGGAGGAACTATTACCCGACCGCAGACAAGATCAAGAAGAGGCCAACAAAGAAATGCTTCTCTCAGCACACGCGTTACACTCGGCCCACCCTGACTCCCGGCACTGTCCTCATCTTGCTGGCGGGCCGTCACAAAGGGAAGCGTGTAGTCCTGCTCAAAGTCCTCAAGACTGGATTGCTCTTGATCAACGGGCCCTTCAAGTTAAACGGGTGCCCTCTTCGTCGTATCAGCCAGAACTATGTCATTGCCACTAGCACCAAGCTTGACTTCTCCGACATAAAGGTCCCGGAACACCTCAACGACAAATACTTTAAGAGGAACAAGCCAAAGCGTGCCAAGAAAGAGGAGGGTGACATTTTCAACCAGAAGAAGGAAGCTTACAAGCCAAGCGAACAGCGCAAGGCGGACCAGATTGTTGCCGACAAACTGGTTAATGATGCAATCAGGAAACACCCTGATAAGAAGCACTTTTTCCGTTATCTCACAGTCATGTTTGGTTTGAGAAGTAGCCAATACCCACACAGGCTCAAATTTTAATATATTCTGTATCGGCACTTGTATAAAATGTTGAAATTAAATTTCATATTTAAGTGATGTTTTGTATTCATTTGGATTTGATCAATAATTTAAGATATTACTCACTAAAAAGGGAAGGGGGAAGGGGTGGAAGCCATAAGTTTAGTATTTCTACAGTTTCTATAACAAAACGGTGACCTGGCGGTTTAGAAGTAGGGTTATACTTAAAAGAATCTAAAAGGACAACATTTCAAATGTGCTGTTTCCAAAGAAGTTGAACTTTCCTCCCAAGATGTTTGCCACTGCTCCCATTGTCCTCCACCCAAAGTTCATTTATTGAAAGCTATTTTAACACATGTTGATTTTTAAAACTGGCTCCAAAAAAGCATGCTGCAACTCTGAATTAATTTAAAAAAAAACTGGACTGACACTCAGCAGTAAATCGATACCGTGTGAAAAAGAGACCAAAGCCGTAAAAGGCTTGTTTAGACTCTTTTCATAAAATAAGCAAACACCAACAAAATAGGCATTTATAGGCACTATAAAATTAACATATTGTACTTGTAATAACATGAAATGCACATTTATCCAACTACCAATGTCTTAACGATCAAGGAAAACAAAAGGAAAATAGACACCACCTGGTCCTTAATCATGAACAATGGTATTTAACCACTTTTTAAAAGCATTCTCGTTCAAATTACGTTGCTCACATAAAACTCCATAGTCTCCAATAATGTCTTTATGCTTTATTTAATTTAACTGCAGATATATATATATCAATGATTCATTCACACTCGTTTTGAACTGGTTTGCTGACGAACAGGGAAATCATGGGCTTGAATCCTGGTTGGGTCTACCGAGGGTGCTTTTTCCCCAAATGGTTTCCCACTTTTTATTTTCACGCGAATGCGGGTAGATCACCTCTAAAATGATTGCTCAACCTTCATTCATCAGAGAGGGTGTCTACCATCCGGGAAAACAGAAATTAACTGGGAATTTAAAATGTTCAAGAAAAAATGTGAATTTGATAAATTACAAAAATGGAAAATATTTTACTAAAAATATAACTACAATATGATTCAAACTTTTTTTGTTTGTAGCTGTGTAACATATTTTATAATTCCTAGTAGACTTTGTTAATACAAATAAAAACGTTTATTTTGATTTTAAAACTTATTATTCATAAAAATGATTAATAAAATAATATTGGGGGGTTGTAGAAAGGTGCAACTTTTTTTTGAGTGGGGAATCTAAGGAGAAATCGACGAAAAATGGGAATGTCATTGGTCAAGTTGAGTAGACACCATGATAGAGTAATCATAATTGATTTTACTTGAATAGTAAGAAACGATATAAAAAAGTTTGATCTATTTTGGAAATGTATACTTTCAAGGAGGATAGTATACCGTTCAAGCTGTCGTCTGGTCACTTCTCTCACCAGGTACATATTTGATCGTAATAAAGAAAGAGATTAGTAGAAATCCCATAAAAATAACTCTAGTACATTATTATGAAGACCCTGATTTCAAAATAACTATAAACCATTTTAAAAAGGGATATATACTTTTATAGTTGGATGAATAACAGGGAAAAATTATACGGTGCACCAAACAGACTTTCTCCCTCTCTCCTCTTAAAATAAACATTTATCAAAAAAACTCCAAGATTTGTGGAATGGAAAAATATACACTGTTACCTTCGCTATGGGATTCGGAACCAGAAATAATGAGAAAAGAGGAACATCTTTGTCCACCAAAGAGTATAAGAATCACATTCATTTTCAAAGATCTGAATTAAAAAGTATATTTGCTTATAGCTCAGAAAATATTGGTTTTATAAAAATCTATTTCAAATAAAGATTTTTATTTTTAATAGTACCACAACTTTACTATAAGTTATTTCATATCTCAAATAGTACAGAGAGATTATCAAAATTGGAAGATTTTCCTCATGTTAATTACCCTTAAAATAATTTTGATTAGAAAATAACTGCCATTGTGTTTATAGTAATAAACAGTGTCAAAATATAAAATTATTATTATCACTGCATCTTACTACCCGTTCGGGTCATACGCACGCTAATGTGTAATGGTAGTGTGATTGTGAGATGAAATGGAGGACCTACAGTTTAACGTGGGATCCGAACCACGGCTGAGGCCTGGCATTCCTCACATTCACAAGATGTCTTGTCAGAGGTGAAGGAAGGGTTTGGCAATCAGATAAATCTGTGCCGAAACCGAGGTTTGAACCTCGGACCCCAGCACAGAAGTAAATATAAAATGTAATCAAAATTGTTAAGAGCAAATTTTGAGATACTCTTATTTATTATATTTTTGCCCTTCGGTAAATTCCCCTTAAATTTAAGGTAAGATAAAAAAAACTGATGCCAAGATAACTAATTCCAAAAAAACCCTCGAGGGAACCTTATAAAAACACCAAAAACCAATTTTTAACCCAATTGGTATAATAGTTTGGATTCTAGCCCGAGATACAGATGGCATTGCGAAAACCACTTTATTGGTTTCAAGAGGTCAAGAAACGTCGACATTTATCAAAATCTTTAGTTCAAATTTTTCTCACGATCGCAATACTTTCTTCCTGAGGTGTCTAGGGGGGGTAATAAGGACAAATTTGTATTAAAATAATTACAGCATAAAAATTCTCTAAATTTTTAAAGATTGCAGATTCAAAATAAAAGATTCAGATTTGAGAAATATGGAACTCGACCCATCTAATTATAACCAACATTACCCGCCTTGGTGGCATAGTTGGCTAACACGCTAGTCGTGTTGAGCTCTACTGCTGAGAACGGGGAGATCTAGGTTTGAATCTCGGTCGGGTGAACTGGGGCTGGGTTTTCCTAAACGGTTTTCCACGCAAATGTGGGTTCACTTCATCCAATTCAACCTTTACAATTCCTAATCCATTAGCGTAGTTAGTACTTAAAACGTATAACCCGAACGGGTAGTAAGACACTGTGGTAAATAATATAACCAACATTTAAATAACTAGCTTCGGTGGCTGTGTGGGCTAACACGGTACTATCGCAGTGGAATAGACTGTCGAGGTTTGAATCCTCGATTGGTTGTCTGGGGGTGGTGTTTCCAAACTGTATTTACACTCTGCTTCAGAGCAAATACGGATATCCTTATAAATATAACCTTCCTAATCATTAGAACCATTTGCGTAGTTAGTACGTTAGCGTATAACCCGAACATGTAGTAGACATTGTTATCGCCATAACTCGAATTTGCAAATTCAAGTTATGGCGATAAAAATAAAAATCCTTTTGAAAATGTGTTTTATGATACTAATATGTATACTGTCCATTAAAAATGTTTTCTACTAAAAAAAAAAATCAGATCTTAGTTTGAACTGTAATAAAGTTTTCCATTTTACATAAATAGTATCATTTCAACTTATAAAAAAAAAAGCCTCAGAATAATTAGCCAACACGCTAGTTTAGTGTTGAGCTAGTCTGCCATGGACACTTATTGAGTGTTCGAATTTAGGTCGGGTGAACTGGGGGAGGTTTTCCACTCTCCCTCTGCACAAATGTGGTTTCACTTCTTCTAAATTCAACCTTTCCAATTACTAACCCATTAGCATAATTAGTACTCAAGCAGGTGACCTGGTGGTCTAGGGGTAAGGTGTCAGACTTCTATGCTGGCGGCCGGGGTTCAATCCTCCGTCCCGGCAAAGATTTATCTGATTACCAAACCCTTCCTTCACCTCTGACAAGTTATCTTGTGAATGTGTGGAATGCCAGGCCTCCATCGTGGTTCGGATCCCACGTTAAATTGTAGGTCCTCCATTTCATCTCACAATCACCCTACCATGTTACACATTAGCGTAAGTGCGTATAACCCGAATGGGTAGTAAGATGCGGTGATAATAATAATAATTTTCCTATCAAATATCGGCACCCATGGTAACAAACTGAATGATCATTATGTGTTTGTGTATAAAATCTAATTTTTGTATTTTGTTTCAGGAATTATTTAAGGCAAACCTTGTGGCAGGTGACCTTGCTTTAGAAATCATATTGTTCATATAGTTTTAAATGAATGCCTCAAAAAAATCTTCCGCGGGGGTCGAAGAGGAGGAGCCTCCAGAAGACTGAACTTTTCAGGTGACTACCTTATAAGGGAACCGGGGTGTCCTAGGCTGTAGCATGCTTGTCGAGACATTATACTTCAGACAGTGATCAAACACACTGGCTTTGGTGCAAATACGGGTGAGGTGGGGGGGGGGGATATTTTAAGGGTGCACAAGAAGATGGGTTAAAATGTATTTAGAGTTTGGTCTTAATCGCTTGTGTTTTAAGTCTCAAAAACACAGGATGAGATTTCTAGTTACTCGACTGCAAATTTACTCACCACTATTAACCGAGGAGGTCTACTGTTTTTCTTAAATGTTTTACCACTCTCCTCCCACACAAATGCGGGTAGATTACCTTCAAAATTGCTTCCATCTTCAACCCTAATCAATTAGATTAATTATCATACATGCATTTAACTTGAACTGGTAGTAAGACGTGTGATAAAATATAACCAAAGGTTAACATTTAGCCCGCTGTTAGAAATGTTATAAAACAATTTTAAAAAAGTTTTAAAAGGTCACTAAAATATTGATATTTCTCTTATCGTTAAGATTTCAGAGCCGTTTTCTATAGTTTTTAGATGTGAAGTAAATTGTGGGCATTGAAACGAATGTGTGTTGAACTTTTGTATTTTAGAAGCTTTGCACACCCTTATGTTCTTCACAAAATATGAAACAGTTGCACAACACTTGCACTATAACCTACATAGAGGTATCATATTGTTATACCACTATTAGTATAAAAATATGACAGAAAATCATAGGTCTAAATCTTGATTATTATTTTTTAGGATGACCACTTTCGACCATCTCAATCGATTTGAAAGTCACTTAAATTTGGCATCGTATAGATGTCATATTCTTTAAGTTTAAAAATGACACCTGGTTACGAGAATTGAACCCGGTACCCTTGGCTCAATAGACAGATATGCTGAGCTAAGGTGTTCAAATTCTAATTAATTTATTATTTAAAAAAAATTATTAAAACCTCCAATAATATTTCCTTGTGTATTCATCATCATCTTCTGTCCTTCCACCATTTTTCCTCCTTTAATTTCTTTTTTCATTTGAACAATTTCTGTTGTCTGCTCTTCCCATCTCTTTCTTGGCCTCGCCTGTGGTCTTCTTCCTATCTACATACTTCATTGTCAACTCTTTCTTTGGCATCCTCTCTTTTTCCATACCATCTCAGTCTTGCTTCCTCTACTTTCTCGTGTATTACTAGTATTTTTATCTACGCTATTGTGACATGAGTGTTCGATTTTAAAATTACAGTCTTCTTATCAAAATCAGACTATATGATATCTAAGCGATAAGGCGGCTTTGTCTCGTGAAATAAGTTCACTTAGGTAGCGGCCTACTGAAACGCCATTTCATCACATGATTAAATAATATTTATTTGTGATATAAATACACTAAAAAGACTTATAAAATTAGATTAATGGTAATAGTTACACTAGAAGAAAGGTGTTCAAACAGTTGGGCTCTTTCTTCCTTGTTTCCAGTGGGAAGAAATTTTGGGTGAAGTCGGAGTTGGTAAAAATGTACCACTCCTGCTTCAAAATAAAATTTTATACAATATTTTATACTTTTGTTTATTATTTAGAAATTAATATTTTATTGAAAAATTTATTTAAATATAAATTCACAAAGTCAAAGAATCTTCCTATGATGTCATCAGTATTGGATCATTTTATTGCAGTAATTTAAAAAAAATAATTAATAATCAACATACCTTAGCCATTTATGAAGGAGTCGTACCGTAGAAAAATAGAGGAGTCAAAAGGTTTGGCGTATCGACTCTGCAGCCTTAGTTATTACATATACAGTAACCCCATGGCTTCTTTGGTGCTGACTGTCAGAAGTGACAGTTGCTAAACACATGTTTTTGCAGATCATGGTTCGGCGTAGGGATACATAATTTGGTCTGGTAACTTTTCAAAGCTGTCAGTCAGCACCAAAGAAGCCATGGGGCTAGTGTACTTTATCATCAACAAATTTTTCCAGCATGTGGTCGTTTTTACTTCCACCGTTATTCCTCTTTTATTTGCTTCTTTTCCCCTCCGATCTAGTGGTCACTCTTGCTCTTTACCAATAAACTCGATGAAAAGTGGAATTTTTTTCTCTCTCTCTCTCTCCAGGCTGCAACCACCATGAGCGAGCCGAGTCATTCCGGCTATCGCTCTAAGTCTCACCACCATGGCCATCACCACCATGTCCACCACCACCATGCCCACCACCACCAACATCACAAGACAAGAAACTACAAGCTTCTGATTGACCCTTGTCTTGTGAAAGGTGCGGCCAAGTTGTACCGGTATGACGGCAACGTGCCGAACGATGCGTCCTACCCGCAGATACAAGTGCGCGATCCTCGCTCTCAACTCACAAGGATATGGACCAGGCTGGAGCCTTTGGATATACCAGTTCCAAAATTTAAAATCGACAGGAACTACGTGGGTAAACCGCCACCGGTAGAAGTGACTATTTGCAACATGAATGACAACATTGACAGAGCCTTCTTGACGGACATGGTACTAAAGTTCGGAGAAGTGGAAGAGTTATCTATATATTACCATCCCATATCGAACAGGCACTTAGGCCTGGCGAGAATCGTGTTCGAAAACGTGAAATCGGCTCAGTTTTGTGTAGATAGGTTGAATAACACTTCGGTGATGGGAAAAGTTCTGAGTGTTTTTCTTGACGAGTTTGGAACAAAATGTCAAGAAATATTCCAAGAACAAACTGAAGACAGGAAAACGGGGAAGGATTCTCTTGAGCAAGTCGTTATTGAATCACCTTTGAAAGTTAAAATTCAAGATGACAGCAACTTGTCGCCTTCAAGGCAGCCACCCAAGAAAGTGGCAGTGGTCGACCACGAAATGACCATGGAGGATACAGAGAGGTCGTGGCACGACAAGGACGACCACACCTTGACGCCAGGCGCTGGCGCAAGGAAAGAGCTGCCACACGTAGCTCACCAAGAAAGTGATTACAACTTAAAATCAGACCACAGAGGCTACTCCGACTATCCCACCCCCGGGTCCAGTACAAGCGACTACGGTACGGGCCAGAGTGAGGTTAGTGGCTACACTGACAGAAGCTACACCAGCTCCAATAAAGACTTTGATCTCCATGGCACGCCAACGCTCAATCATCCTGGTCCTGCTCGGTATGAATACCACAACCAATTCGCCTCTGTACCACCACCCTCCTCTCACGTGACTCATTATCAGCCTCTCTACCACCCCCCTGGACCACCTCCTAACATTCATCTGCCGTGCCCTTCCATTCCCCCGCCCCCATTCGGTCACACCCTCCATCCCCCACCCTTGAGTATGCTCCCTCCCACGCATATTCTCCACCCACCTCCTCTGCCCATACTCCCACATTCCCACTCCAACTCCAGTCTGCCTTGGCAGCAAACCTGGGATCACAAGCAAACTTCATCGTCAAGTGTGCAGCCCGTTGTTGCCCCCCGAAGTAGTGGGGTCACCACTCTTCCTCCGGCAAAAGCCACTCCCACCTGGACACCGGTGTCTGGCAACACAAAACGAGTGCTGTTTTCACCCGAACAAAAGAAGAAGGAAATAAAAACTCCCGCGAGTAAATCCAAAGAACTGTCTGAAGAAACTCCCGTTTTAGATTTGGACACTAGAATTGAACTCTTACTGAAAGGTAAAGGGATGGGAAGTCTGGCCCCGTCGTTTCTACATCTCGGTATCGGTGGAAGTGATTCGGAGGAAGAATCGACTAAACGTCTGTCACGAGGGAGTAAAGAAGGCTCTTCAAAACCCGCGCTGCATTCGCCAGCCCGTAGTTCAAAGCGTAAACTCTCTAAAAAATCAACATACACTTTAGTAGACTCTGATAAGAAAAATTCGAGCAAGACTTGTTCCTTTTGTTCCTCTACCCACTCTGCTAAAAATGAGAAAGTAGATGAACCTTTGGAAGATCCTCCGTCTCCGTTTATTTCCGAAGAAATATACTTAAAATGGCATCAAATTCACGTGGAGCAGAAAAGAGCGAAAGAATTTGAACAGGAGCAATCGGAAGGTTTAGTAAAATGTACACATTTAGAAGAATCTGCTGTTGATAACGATGATCTCGGTAGTTTGATTAGTAGTAGTGAAGACGAGATTCTTACTGAAGTTCATGAACCTTCCGACGAGGAGCATAGCCCCTCCCAATCATCAGGTTTCAGCCCGAAACGCTCGATTCGTTCCTTCTTGAAACTGTCAGATGCTCCGCCTGGCACAGAGCCTGAACCTGATCAGGAACCAGAACCTGAACCGGAGCTTGAATCTGAACCAGAACTGGAGGTGATAAGCCAAAGATCCACACCTCTTCAAGATGAGAACCCTGACGATGACCACATGTCTCTCTCAAGTCTGAGCTCGGGAGATCAGAATATCGAGGTGTCTGCGCAACCACCGGGAAAGATTTATGCGCCTACTATGCCAATCATAAATACTAGTCTTCCTCCTCCCTCGATAGTGTTTTCCTCTTCCCAAGCGGTGTTCCCTCCTCCCACCTTCTACCCGCCTCCAACCCACCATCCACCTCCGCCCCTCTATTCTACCACCCCCGACACATTTATGTGGAGCACACCTCCGAGTGGATACGCTTATCCACAGCCCACCTACCTCCATCCAAGGGCCCCGAGTCTTGATCCCCAGCACTGCCCGGTCGGCATGTCACCGTTCATGACCACGACATTCCCATACAGTACATCGGGGACAATGCCCTATGCACCTCCTAGAGCCCCTGTGCAATCTGATCCACAAGCGCCGACCATCAACGCTGTCATCGAGAGGATAACATCAGAGCTCAAGGTCATACTAAAAAGAGACTTCAACAAAAAGATGGTGGAGAACACCGCTTTCAAAGTGTTTGAGAAATGGTGGGATGAATCTGAGAGCAAGTATAAGGCATCTACGTTCGCTTCCGCGCCCGATATTAATGAATCTCCATCCGTGCCGGCAAGGACTGGAAAGCGAGAATATATGTTAGGTTCAGTGTTCGACAACATGAGGGATTCTTTCAGTATGGACCACATTGGGATTTCAGGCTTTGGCCTTGGTTTGAGAGCGGCCATCCCGAAGATGCCTTCTTTCAGGCGGAAAATAGACAAGGCACCGTCTCCTGTCCCCTGTGAACAGGAAGGAGAAGAAGAAGAGGATTATTCTCGTCATGACTTGGTGGAAACCGATAAGGATGAAATGTCGGACACTGAGACAGAACTACAGGATAGTAAGAACAGCAGGCTATCGGAAGCTTCTTCCAAATCCTCGCCGAGGTTACGCTCGAGCTCAACCTCATCTTCCTCGTCTTCTTCATCCTCTTCGTCTAGTACAAGTGATGATAGCAGTTTGGAGAATGTAGATATCAAAAAGCTGCTAATGAATATCGACATGGAAATACTGGACAGAGTGAGAGAAAGAACTCCTGAGGGTTGTTCGACGCCGCTACCCTCCGACACCATGTCTGATGTCGAGGACAGCGACTACCAGCAATCATTACTCAAAGATGAATCGAGTGAAGAGGAAGAAAATGTCACTAGTGGCGATTACATGTTTAGCTCAAAGGTGGCATCGAATAAAGAGACTGAAACTGTTATCGATATTTCTGGCGAAGAACAGAATTTAGCAAATAGACATATTCCGAAAACAAAGTTTGATGCTGTAAATGTTTCAGCTCAAAGCGCAAAATCTGGTGTGAGCAAGCACATTCTATTGAATGAAGAGGAAAATAGAGAGGAAGAAAGTGAATCTTCGAAAAGGTCTAGGGCCAAAATAGAAACTAGTGTTAATTCAAAGAAGACTGATTATAATTTTGTGACTGGGAGTAGTGACACGAACACGAGTGACGTTTCTAAAAGCAATGCGTTTGTCGCTTTGAACGAATTTTGTGAACGATATCATGAAGGTCAGACCAAAGGTTCTGCCGCTGAAAATAACTTCGAGATGGACATTTCCGAAAGCGATGCGTTCCGTGATAAATCTTGGGATGTTAAAGACTTGTCATATAACGGTGAGGTCAGGGAGAATAGTTCTCCTGAGGGCAGATTTCCAGCTTTCCATATTGCGATGGAACACTCTTATAGTCTTCCTCCGGACCTCAGTGTGTCTGTTTTGTCGACTGACAAAACTGTTGCTGACAAATGGAAAAGTGAGTCTCGACAAAATGAAGATACTAGGATGGCGGTTGATCACGATCATGGTTACACGCAGAGAGAAAGATCACCACCTCAACCACACTTACCTCCCCCACCGACACCGCCAACACCTGTTGTAGAAGCTTTGCCTGTAGTTAATAGACTGAAACCACCCAAGGAAAGCAAACCGGTTAAGCCACTTAGAGTGGAGAAGCATTCTGTATTTTTGAAACACAAAAAAACTGTTCCAAAAGAGACTATCGTTCATCCTCCAGTTGTGTTCTCTAAAAGAGAGATAGTTAAAGAACTGAATATACTATACAACTTTTTAACTAACGGGGTTGATGCCGAGGATATCAAGTATTTGAAGCGTAGCTATGAAGCCATGTTGGCTAACGATGCTCAAGGCTATTGGTTAAATGATACTCATTGGGTTGATCATCCCGTCACTGCCATTGGCCCTTCATCAAAAAAGAATAAACGCGATGATCCCAAGATACATTTATCGGGGTGTGCAAGGACAGAAGGGTACTACAAGGTTGATATCAAAGAAAAGGCTAAGCACAAACATCATTACGGACAAACGATTCAACAGACGGCTATCGACCAGCAGGAATCTTCTGATGTTTCCAAATCTATCACGGGTAAGATGCAAGCACAGTTGCGAGAGGCTCGCAGTAATCAAAGGCGCCTTCTCACCGCCTTTGGTACGGACACCGACAGTGACTTGCTCAAGTTCAATCAATTAAAATTCCGGAAGAAGCAATTGAAGTTTGCAAAGTCCGGGATTCACGACTGGGGTCTATTTGCGATGGAACCAATAGCGGCGGACGAAATGGTGATAGAATATGTTGGCCAAATGGTGCGTTCGTCTGTGGCTGATCTGAGAGAGAGGAAATACGAAGCCACAGGGATCGGTAGCTCCTACTTATTCAGAGTTGACCTGGACACTATAATCGACGCAACAAAGTGTGGCAATTTAGCTAGATTCATTAATCATAGCTGTAATCCAAATTGTTATGCGAAAATCATTACTATCGAGGGGCAAAAGAAGATTGTCATTTATTCGAAGCAGCAAATCAGTGTTAATGAAGAGATAACTTACGATTACAAATTTCCTCTTGAAGACGAGAAGATTCCATGTTTGTGTGGACATATACAGTGTAGAGGAACATTGAACTAAGTGCCCATTGACGATATTGCACACTTGTTTGGCGAATAAAATTTATGCAAGTATGTATGTACAAAGTTTTTCAATAAACTAGGTTAGTTTGTAAGCTCAAGTTTATTTACTAGTTTGCCTCTTGTTGAATAGAAATCTGACCTACCAGTAGTGGGCATTCCTATCTTTCTATTTGCTAATAAATTAAGTTATACCTCCCTTATCTATCTTTGCAATTTTTAACTTATTAAAATCAGAATTAAGTCTATTTTATCTTATGTCTAGGATAGTAAAATAGTAGAAATCTGGAAAACTAAAAAGTCTTAAATTATTAATTGGTGTTTATTAGGGGTGTGTGTATGAAGTCTCAAAAATTTTTGGCTTAATTTAACATATTTGTTAGCTTCGAATGAAATTTAAATTCATAAAATATGAAGCTTTACAAATAAAAAATATTGATGGCTATATTACACATTTGTGTTCTATTTTTGTATTTCTATGCTGTTCATGTTAATTACAAATTAATGTTAAAATTTCTAAGATCTGCAGTGATTAAAGTTCATGTTGTGATATTTACTTAATTTATCACTTTGAGGTAGAAAGTGTCAAACATTTTAGAAATAACACCGGTTTTAAATCATATTCAGTGTGTTTAAGACTAATTAACTATGCACAATATATATTGTATTTTTGCATAAAATATTTTTAACAAACATTCAAACTTAATTTCGGTTTCAGGAATATTTCACAATTCGATTAGGCTTTAAACCGAAAAAAATGGATTTGACAAATCCATGTTGTTAATAATCTTGTATGGCTTATAGCAGTTTTTTCCTAATTAACTTTTTTGCAAGAATCGTTCACTTTGTAGTACTAACATGAAATTTGGCATATCAGTACAGATTTTTATGGAAAATAAAATGAACTAAAGTTCCACTTTGTACCAGATTTTTCCAGCCATCATCATGGAAAAATGGCTCTCAAATTTTTTTGCCGTTATCTTGAAAACTAATCACTATATCAAAGTCTTTGTGTATATGAAATTTAACAAGGACAACATTCTCAATAAAAAATTTACTTGCAATTTTTTGATATTTTAAACAATGTTCATGCGACAACACAAAGAATGATTGATACTGAACACTATCAGTTGTGTTAGCTAAATTTAGCTTATTGTATTTATATGATAAATCATATATTACTCAATCAGCTCAAAACTTAGAAAGGAATTACTATTTATTTTATTAATTAAAAGAAATGTATTATATGTAACATTATATTGCTATATCTCATACAAGAAGACATACGATAAATAATACATTAACCTAATTTACACACTTCAATAATCGCATGGTCTAATGTGCTACTCAGGCAGTAGACTAGATTGCCAATGACGGGAAGATCGAGATTCAAATATTGATCGGATATATTGAGGGTGATTTTTTTCCAAAATGTTTTTCCACTCTGCCTCCACACAAATGTAGGTACATTTCCTGTGGTTGCCTTCCTAAAATCAGTATAACCTCAACGAGTAGTAAAACATGTTGCTAAAAAAAAAAGGAAAGTAATTTGCTACAGACAAGCCATAAGCTTGATGGCACTGTCATAAGCATAACCTAATAAAGGGAAGGTGATCAAATTTTTAGAATTTTCATAAATTCACTTTAAAAAAATACTTAGCTCTTAATTAAATAGTCAAACTAACATTGTTTTTCCAGTAAATACACAGAACGAATCTCTTTTAACACTGTTGAGCGTACTAATCTCAATTCTCAAGGTCAAACGGGGATTTTTCTGTCTTTCCACTGCTCTACTGCATGTTTTAAGATAAAGATAAGTTTATACACCTGTATGATAATTTGATTACATTATAGCAAAAGCCAGCAATCTTTTTTTTTTTGGGTCCCGATCAATTTTTACATTTATCGAAAGACCTGTGATCACCCTTTATCTTCCCACTCTACTTTTAATTAGTTTTTTTTCTATATATCTTGTATTTATTTATTTCAATACTTATTATAGAAAATACATAAAATAAATAAAATGTATACTCCGTTTACCGTGAAAGGTAGCAGTTTCTTACCTTGACTAACTACACTATGGCCCTATCTTATAAGCTATACCATAGTGGAATAAAGCAAGGTAAGCTTGCCTTTTTGTGACAATGTAGTTTTCTTATGTGATCGACTGAAAATTGCTGGGAGATTGACCTATTGCTGACCCCTGCGTTATAGGAATAAGAAACGCTTAAAGAATGGGTCTTACAATTTTAAATTGTACATGTTTAAAGCAATCGTTTAATGTCGCAACATGATCTCATTAAAATCTAACGTAGATCACTCATCCAACAGCCCATTGCCTTAGGTTGATACCCTTTAACCCCTTCATAGAGTGACACAACTTCATAGTGTGTAGGCCCTACACGTGAAAATATATTGTTACATTAAGCTGCGATCTTAATAAAGTAATGTTTGTAATTTACACTGACTGTAAAAAGTTGTAAATTGGCTCTGGGAAAGTCAGGGAATTATAAAATACAGTTTGGCTGGACACCTGTATTTTTTAAAAACAAACAATGACGGCCCATTTTAAGAATGTTAAAAAAATGGCAGGGGTAGGGTTGATGCAAACATAATAACTATTTTAATTTTTGTTTCACTCCTAAATATGGTACAATTGAAACATTTTCAAATACCTTAAACATTATATTTGGAAAAAGATACAGATAAGATGAATGGGGGGGGGAATAGAACAAAAACACTATGACTTTTACAATGAAAAGAACAACAATGTATTCTTCTTCCGCGTTCCACACTCCCTCCTGATGAGTTCCAACAATGAAACCTAGGTTGAGGATAAATGTTCTTAAAGAGGAGACATTACCTCTTTGTCCAATGGCAGCGATGTAAAGTGTGAACTGTGTTATTCTTTTCATTTGTAATAGTCAAAGTTGTAACCAACCAATAGTTTCAGAGGGGTTTTGACGGCCATATCCCCCAATTGCCGAAGGCTAGAAAGATTTGTAAATACTAAACACCTTTAGAACGTCTCTAAAGTGTCTCTTTTTTTTTTACACAACCCCCTAATTTATACTTTTACCTTAATTTTGATATGGCTTGAACCATAAATTAAGCCATAAATATTTTGTTTATAAAATTTCAGGGGGGAGGGGGTTGTAGCCCATCCCCAACTACGGCATTGGTAAAAGCCATATTGTATTTGTTCTTTTTATATGTTTCTACCCACCTTTAAGTTACCTTCTTCCAAATATAATACAATTATCTCATGAAGCGAAAAGAGGTTTTCCTAATAGATATATGCCTCAAACAGTAATACCAATGAAAATCCCCAATGATTTTATAATAATGGAAATAGACAAAAATAAAGACGAGGAAAAAATAAACTAATAAGTGTAAATTTAATGAAGAAAGCCTACCTAGGAGAAAGAGGAAAAATGTGGGAAGAATCCAATGCACAAAGTTTACATCTTATTCCTTTCTTTTGTCTTCTATAGTAGAAGTACAGTAGCCCCATGGCTTCTTTGATGCTGACTGACAGCTCACAGTTGACTTCTGACATTCAACATTTAGGTATATACCTAAATTTTTACTGTCAAAAATGACAGCTGCTAGACACATGTTTTTGCAGATCATCTGGTTTGGCGTAGGGATACGTAGTTTGGTCTGGTAACTTTTTAAAGCTATCAGAAGTCAGCTGTGAGCTGTCGGTCAGCACCAAAGAAGCCATGGGGCTACTGTAGTCACACACATTTTAACACAAGTTTAGTAATATTTCAGCATTGTTGCCTTTATTAAACAAAGAAGATAAGAGGAATTACACCATCATTCAAAACAAGGTGTAAAATATATTTCCTCTTTGACTTTTTTCTACTATAGAAGACAGAAGAAAATAAAGGGAATGTCACCTTTGTGCATTGGATTTTTCCCTTTTTCCCCTACATGGGTTTTCTTCATTCATTTGACAATTATTAGTTTATTTTCCCCTTTTCTTTATTTTTAAAAATATCCTCTTGACAAAACAAATTTTATGGTGCACTGCACAGACTTTTATCTCGCTTTAATCTTAAATTATACATTTACTAAAAACGTTAAACAAAATAATAGGTTTATATATACATTGTTGTAGAAATATTAATCAAAGGTCATAAATGAAATAATATACTCTGTTACTTACTCTATGGCGTTAGGAACTAGGAACACTGTTACAGAAAAACTGAGAAAAGAGAAACATCTTTGTCCACCAAAGAGCATAAGAATCAAATTAATTTTCAAAGACCTGAATTGAAAAGTATATATATTTGATTATAGCTCAGAAACTATTGGTTTTAGCAAAATTTATTTTAAATTAAAGATGTGTATCTTTAATAATATTAAAACTTTACACTGATAAGATATCTCATACCTCAAATAGCTGTGGAGAAATAATATAAAATGGAAAAATTTCGCTGATGTAAATTACCACGAAAGTAATTTTCTAGAGTAAATGAGAGTTCCCATCTTGTTTATAATTATGAACCTTGTCTGGGTAAAAAAATGTAATCAAACTCGTTACAGTGAATTTCAAGTAAATCGACTTCTCTCTCTGTTTGCTCTTCAGTAAACCAGCCATAAATTTAGTATTAGACATTAATTCCAAAAAACCTTCGGGTGGGTGGGAAGGGGGGGACACACACCTTATGAACACCCCAGATACCCAGTTTTAAAGCCCAATATGTAAAAAGTTTCAGCTCTAACCCGAGGTACAGACAGACGACATCAAAAAACATTATTTTTTTTGTTTCAGGGGGTCATAAAATGTCTGCCATTTATCAAAATATTGAATTCTAATAATTTTTTAACAATCACAATACTTTCTCTTTGAAGTGTCGAGATAACATAAAAGATACCTGAAACCACTATTTTCTTACCCGCCTCGGTGGCGTAGTTGGCTAACGCGCCTGTCGTGTTGAGCTCGACTGCTGAGGACGGGGAGATCGAGGTTTGAATCTTGGTCGAGTGAACTGGGGGTGGTTTTTCCTAAATGGTTTTCCACTCTCCCACCACGCAAATGCGGGTCCACTTCCCCTAATTCAACCTTCCTAAATCCACTAAAGTAATTAGTACTTAAGCGTACAACCCGAACAGATAGTAAGACGCGGTGCTAAATAATAATAATATAAAAAACTTTTTTCTTGGAAACTTTTATAAGCCAGAATTTATTGTTATTGAAAGATTTTTTTTTTTAAATTTTAAATTATGTTACTTCAACTATTGAGAACAAAATCTTATTTTGTTAAATAAGTGGAAAGAAAAACAAATCTTGAACTCTCCCAATATTTTTAATAAAAATTTCAATTAGATATAATTCTATGGAATTAATAATTGGATGTAAATATTACTTTTAAAAAATGCAGCTTAGTCCTTAACATAATGTTTCATGCTTTCAAATACAGAATTAGTTCTCTTTAGCGTGTTTTAAGCCAAAGTATTTGCCTCCACAAGAGTCCTTTTGGGATGATGTTTGCGGTGTTGTTTATGTTTTCCTCCAGACTCACCCTGCCGATGGTGTTGCTCTAAATAAATGACTGCATCAGCGAGAACCTTTCGACTTTTGGGTTCATTGCCTCGATTTCGGTGTTTGTTACCGCGCATTGGCCTGTCGATAACAATATCCACCTGTCCTTGAGAATTATTTTTGGTGTCTGTTTTGTGTGAAACTTTTGTGCTTGCTGTTCCTCCTAATATATTATTGTGCGCTTTAATCTTGAGCTTTTGGCCTGCTGAGCTTGTTTGGGATTGACTCTCTTTAGCGATCGGTTTGTGAATCATTTTTGTCTTGTTTTCTGAACGTACTTTTAGGATATTATTTATATCTTTTTTAGTGTCTGCTAATATGGAACTACTTTCTTTCCATTTTGTACTTTCAGTTCCTTGGTTGAACGATGATGGTTTGGACGGAAGAGACATTTCACTTTGGTCCATAACATTTACTAGTGGAATTATGTTATCGCTCTTTTCAAAGGTTTGTATACCTGCTAGATCTTCATCACACTCTGAAATATGGGATAAAGGTTGCGAGCCACAGTTAGATTTGCTCTTTTTCTTTGACATAACCTTAGTATTTTTCGGTGTTTTGCTAAAATGGGGTCCATATATTGTTTTCCCAGCCTTAGTTTTTTTTGGAATGCTTGTGCTGTGGTTGGTTTCTTTTGGCTCGGTTCTGCGTGGTGGAATTTTGTCTAACTGTAAGAATTGGTCTGTTCCGACACTGTCTGGCTTCACATTTTGTTTATTTATTTGAAGTCCAGATATTTCCGATTCATTTTTTTGTGGTGACCCTATTATTTTAGACATAGCTAAAGTATCACTCCACTGATTTTCTATTTTATCTGTTAGAAATGTCGACATGTTATAAGCTGTCACCGCCTTACTTGCGTCGGCTATGGCTAAAGGTTCATTTTGCGTCGGAAACCGTTTCAGTAAACCGGTTGTTTCTGTATTACTATATGGTTTGTCTACTGCGATATTAGGCGTTGAATCGAGCATCGATTTTTCCTGGCTTTTAATGGTGTGTTGCAAGGCATCATCTTTAGATAAATTATTTATATTTTTGTTAGTGTCTACTAATATTGAACTATTTTCTTTCCATTTGGTACGTTCATTTCCTTGGTTGAACGATGATGCTTCGGATGAAAGGAACATTTCAATTTGATCCATAACATTTACTAGTGGAATTATGTTATCGCTCTTTTCAAAGGTTTGTATACCTGCTAGATCTTCATCAAACTCAGAAATATGGGATAAGGGATGCGAATCACTTTTAGATTTGTTCTTTTTCTTTGTCTTAACCCTAGGTTTTTTTGGTATTTTGCTAAAATGGGGTCCAGATATCGTTTTCTCAGCCTTTGTTACTTTCGGAATGCTTGTGTTGTGATTGTTTTTTCTCGGTCCAATTCTGCTTGGTGGAGTTTTGTCTAACTGTAAGAATTGATCTTTTCCGATACTGTCTGGCTTCACATTTTGTTTGTTTATTTCAAGTCCAAATACCTCTGATTCTTTTTTCTCGTTTGCTATTTTATCTGTTAGAAATGTCGACATGTTATAAGCTGTCACCGCCTTACTTGCGTCGGCTATGGCAAAAGGTTCATTTTGCGTCGGAAACCGTTTCAGGAAACCAGCTGTTTCCGTATTACTATATGGTTGGCCTACTGTGATATTTGGCGTTGAACCAAGCGTTGATTTCTCCCGACTCTTAATGGTGTGTCGCAAGGCGCCATCTTTAAGGATCTTTTTCTTGGTTCCTTTAATAAAAGTCTTCAGAACTGATTGCTTTCTCTTTTTAAGTCTGTCACTTTGTTTAACTTGAGAAATGAGTGAATCTGATTGGTTGGGCTGTTTATGATCTGCCGCGACGTCTTGCAACATATTACTGGAGATTTTGCTTGCGCTTGTATTTAGATAATTATTTAATGTATCTACCTCAGTTTTGCTGATGATTCCAAGTGTTCCGGTCTCCCTTACTGAGCCCTTAACAGACATCTGTGACTGTGTGTACGAATTAACTTTTCCTTCGATTGTTCTATCTATGCCTGAAGTTTTTAAAGAGCTAACATTTTGATTTGTGGGAGATTGGGAAGCGTTTTTAATGTCCGGGTGTTTTTTCGGTTTCGCTGCCTTGTGACTCCTCAGGATGGTTTTGATTTTTTGAGGTTGCGGCTTAGGGATCACTTTATGGCTGCGAGGAGTTGTGTTTTTGTGAGAACTGGAAGGTTTCGGGGCCTGGTGGTCTTGTTCTCCTAGGAAATTGTTCGTGATGAGTTGTTGGATCAATTGCGAGGATTGGATGGATCTGAAGATAGAGTCTACGGTGGATTTCCTTTCGGATGTTATCTGTTGAAGAAGAAAAAAAGTATTCTCTGTTTGGAGAAGATTTGTTACCCACACTATTGGTCGTGTAGTTTAAGACATCAAGTTCTCAATAGACTGGATTGTGGGTGAGGAGGCAAAGGTTTGATTCTCGATCGGGTGCAAAAGGTGTGATTTTTTTTTTTTTTCACCTCTTGTTTTGGCGATACTAATGTAGATGCATTTCCTTTTAGTGTCCTCCTAAACCTTACCTTTTGGATAAACCATTAATTAACCATTGTGTTAAAATATATTTTATAAGACAATTACATTTGACCCTAAATCAAAATATGCCAGGAAGTTGAAAAACTGGAAATGGTCTCTTACTAAACAAAAACTTAAAACATTTTCTTTAAATTGAAAAATGACACCTGAACATGGGAAATGAACCTGGGACTTTTGGATTAGTACACCAATGCTCTTATCGCTTGAGCTATCTAGGATTCGTCCCATGCCCATTCTGGTCATTCTTTTATCATATTTTAAGACAGAGTTTGTTTAGGACGTGAGGTTCGATTCCCGTGTCTAGGTGTCACTTTTCAATTTAAGGAATATATTTAGATGTAGCTATAACCGTAACTAACAACAATAATAGCTTGCCAATTAAATCCATCAAAAACTTAAAAGGTTTATTATCACTCCCCCCCTTTTTTTTAAACAAATTCAAATTTTAAATAATTGAATTATCTAGCTGTCATAAAATGTAAAGATATTTCTGAACTAAATTCTTAATCAATTATCAAATTTGCATTGTCACATCGTCCATTTTTATTTGATCATTTTCTATTCAAGCCGGAGTTAGTTAATGTTAAATATGTAGGGGTTATAAAAAAATATACCCGCCTCGGTGGCGTAGTTGGCTAACTCACTAGTCATGTTGAGCCCGACTGCTGAGAATGGGGAGATCGAAGTTCGAATCTCGGTCAGGTGAACTGGGGGTGGTTTTTCCTAAGTGGTTTTCGACTCTCCCTCCACGCAAATGCAGCTTCACTTCTTATAATTCAACCTTCCCAATTCCTAATTCATTAGTGTAATTAGTACTTAAAGCGTATAACCTGAACGGGTAGTAAGGCGCGGTGCTAAATAATAATAATATAAACATTTTTAGAGTGGAGTCTATAAAAATGTACTGACTGCAACTTCAAAATAAAAACTTTAAAGTACAAAATCAATTAAATTTTATATATAATTTATTTATTTCCAAGACTAATATTTGTAGTTCGGATTGACAAATTTTATTTTAATATAAATTCACAATTCCCCCCTTAAAAAAAGCTTCCAATAAAGTAGTTGATCATTTTACTGCAGTAAATTTATAATTCCCTACAGTAATAATAATTGTTGATATAGTCTTACCGGAGCATTGCGGGACGTCCTTCTGGAAATGCGACGCTGTTCCTTCACCAGATCTGTAATGTTGTGATTTCTGCTACAATTAGATACTACTTTCTAGTAGCATGTGTTTACATTCTTACACGCTAACTGAAATTTCATTAAATGCTTGACTCGAGCTTTCCTTAGTTGAAATTATGTTGCAACTTTGTTTCTGAACTTTTTCCTCCGATTGTGCTAGGTCACGACTTTTATGTACCAGATATACCATCTGGCCTTGTGGTTTAGTGGTCAGTCCACCTGGTTATGAACCGGAGGGGTTGCGGGTTCAATTCCTGGCTGATACTTTGGGTATTTTCCTCCTAAGAGGAGTTGGTAAATTAGGCTTACGTTTAGACAACCTCCATAGGTGTACCCTGGGAAGCGCGCTATGCCGCCAGAGCTACAATCTACATACAGGTGACCGAATTAGACGTCATGTCTCTCCCGATCAGTAATGCCATACGCTAACAAAAAATATTAGACTCGCCGCAACATTTCATAGACCTAATTTGTTGACTTGACCAATACTTAACACGTGTTATTAGGTATACTACGTGTCATTTAAATAGCATCTAACTTATCCGGCTTCCTTGATTTTAGATTGCCCATGAAAATTATGAGAAAAAAATTCTTATTTTTCTCTAGCCTATCTAAACATAATGATATACCCATTCTGGTGCCATTAAATAGTATTTAATGTGTACTTTTTAACCAACTTACTTTATCAGCACACAAGTTTTAAACTAACTTCTAGAACAGATACATCATCACCGTGAAAGGCAATGGAACCCCTTTGGAACATTTAATTGAAATGTTTGGAAGTAACATACGATCAAGGTCGTCCTGTACCCGTAAAGTTTCTACTTAGTAGCTGAGATATTTCCAATCAGATGCTGCGCTAAGGTTAAATATTGACAAAGCCTTTAATAGTACACGAGTTTAGTGTTTACTAAAATGAACACAAACTTTTTCCTCAAATTGTATCATTTTAATTGTTTGATTATTAATAAGATTGATATTTATTAATATAACTAATATTAAGCCCAACTTCTTCTTCCCTTTGAGCATGTGGCGAAACAATGAAACGATCGCTACCGCGAGTTGTTCCCGGATCGTTCGCTTGATCCGGGTCAATGATATTCTTGTTGGGGATGTGAAATACATTTCTATCCGACAACAGATTTCTGTATGATTTTTTTTATTCAAACAAATTATTATGATAATCATTATTTAAACCAAATCTTTTGTCATGTGTATTGTAATCAATTATCTCTGTGGTGGTGACCTGGTGGTCTAGGGGTAAGGTGTCAGACTTCTATGCTGGCGGCCGGGGTTCAATCCTCGGTCCCGGCAAAGATTTATC
>CABFVZ010002914.1:20273-94608 GCA_902151445.1 Timema monikensis | reverse complement strand
TTGACTCTTTATGAAAAGTACACTTAATTGATATTGTCAATATAATTTATATCAATAACCTAATTTCTATCTTATTCATATCTTTCAAATTGATATCTATTTTTATCTAATAGGACAAATGATTTATAATGCAGTCGTTTAGTAATATTGTCCAAATACTTTTAAATATACAATATATAATTTAATAACAATAGTTAGAGTTCAAATATGAATAAAGGTAAAAATAATATAAAACTTAATTTGGAGGTTAACATTAGCCGAAGATTTTAAATGAAGAAAATAGTTACTTACTGAAAGCGCACAGGATGAATTTGTGTACCTGATATTGATTATATCAGAAGTGCAGAAGGTAGTTGTATAGAGAGCTCACAATTGTTTGTAATCTCTTAGCCCAATATGACATCACCGAACTTAACCTAACTTAATTTTTGTAAGGAGTAAGGGAGTTGTTCCTTCTAATTTTATTATTTTATTAATTAAATTAATATAAAGTGTAAAGGGGTTGTTCTACACTCCAGGTTCGCCTTTTTGCTACTTGCTGGGTTTTTTTTCCTGTGCAGTTATGATTGGAGCATTCTTCTTATTGTGAGCTTCTGATATACTTCGAATATAAATACCTATTCTGTAATCAGCCACTCCCTGTACCGGTTTTAACTTCAACCTTTAAATAGTTTCTGGTCGACATCAACTCAACCTCCGTTCCCCTTCCTGTCCCAACCTTGGTATCCAAACTTATCATCGATCGGCCGTGCGAGGCTATCACGGTAGAGAGGTACAATACACGTGATCGCCCGGAACCCCAAAGTCACGAGCCATTTATAGAGTGTGTGTGTCNAAGCATCCATTCAACCCCAACCCCTCTACGCTGACACCGCCAACCCTTATGCAAGAGTGCTTATAGTCCTCTCTGTAATTAAAGCCCATTTAAGTCGTTTAATAATGTAAGGGGCACTTGGACCAGTGGTGTTACGGGGCCGACCGCCAGGCGGAACTGGACGTGGAAGGACAGGTCGGATTGTGGGTTAAGGGGGCTTGATAGAACAAGTGGAACACCGCTTCACATGTTGTGACCATCGACTTGCTTGTTTCGTTCAAGAGTCCAACCTTTCGTGAAATTCACGTGACCCGCTTCGGTGGCCACGTTGTCTTACGAGCGACACTCGCATAAAACTAGACTGACAATGATGGGAAAATGGAGGTTTGAATTTTGGTCGGGAGTTTAAAAAAAATGGTTTTCCAATCTACATCCATGCAAATGGAGGTACACTTCATCTAAATATAACCTGAGTAGTCCCTTAAACCATAGGCGTAATTTACATAAGCCTAATAGGTGGTGCTAAAAAAAATTCATTAGTTTGCCAAAAAATTCTAAAACCAGCTGTCACACTAAAATTTAATAGGATGTTTTTGTGTATTTTTTAAAGTTACGGTTACAAATTTATTTTAAATGCCAGTTTTTTATTTATTTGTGTTATTTATAGTTATTTATACCTGGCTTTAAACGTAATATAAATTTTCTATTTTATTCTAGTGCCTCTTTTAGATATATCCATTTAATTATATAATTATACATAGACAGTATAGTGTTGAATAGCAAGAAATTACCTGCTTCAATGACCACATGGTATATGGCATCCCTCTAATGTTAAACTAGACTGCTGATGACAGAGCAATCGGGGCTAAAATTCTGGAACGCTGTATTGAGGATGAGTTCTACCTCTGCCTCCACGCAAATGCAGGTACACCTCCTATAAATATATTTTTCCTCATTCCTAAAACTATTAGTGTAATTAGAACATAAGCGTATAACCCAATTGGGTTATAAGACTTGGTGCTTAAAACAACTCCTAGTATTAAAATTATATCAACTATCATGCTGATTTTGAATAGCATAAATCTCATAATAACAAAAATCAACAACTTTTTATTAAAGGTTAAACAAGGCTATCATTTAAAATGTATATTATGACAGTTTTATTTTTAGACGTTATTATTTAAGTAAAATATTATTTTAGTTTTATGGTGAAATTGTTAAAAGTTATTTTGAAAATTTAAATTTATAGTTGAAGTAAAAGTGTGTATTGACTATAGGAGTAAAACGGGTCTCTTTTGTTTATGTTATTCATTAATAAATGCATATTTGAAGCTTGTAAACACTTTCTGTAAAATTTCATTGATACATAAGGTGTTTACCAAAGAAAATAATGTTTAATAAAATAAAAGTAAGATACAGTAATATTCCAGGAAGTGAACATATAACGAGTCATTAGAGGAAAAGCATGAGGTCAGAAAAACATCCAATGACATAAATCTACCCTTCTCCGCTTCACTAACCGTTCACTCTTTTCCCCTGCCGCATAGGCTAACGTTCTCTCGAGCGTCTTTGTTTACCATGCCACAGAAATAAGAGTGATTTAAGACTGTTTGGGGTGTTTTTTATTTAACCTGAAATTTTACTCTGGAGAGAAATTGCGCGCGAGAGTCTGAGACAGACTTATCACTACTGCCTGTTCCCCTCCCACTAATGTTGGGGTGAAGGGGGCGGGGATGGGTGTTAGGGGAGGGTTTGTGTGCTGCAATGGTAACAAAAGAAGAGTCATGATGGTTTAAAATGGTCAAAATGATCTCAGAGTTATTTTTATAAAACCTTCTAAGCTATGTGGTATATCCATATCTAACTTTTAAGTATCCCACAAATAAAGCCACACACACACACAACTACAGACATACACAATACCTCACATAAAACAATATACACACACACGGCCCCATACCCACACACATCAAATACATACCCGTTTCGATAGCTACGTGGTCTAACCCGCTACTATCGCAGTTGAATAGACTGACGATGACGGGAATATCGAGGTTCGAATCTTGGTCGGGTGTATTGAGTGTTGTAATTAACGATGTTTTTAATTCTCTCTTCACGCAAATGTGGGTACACTTCATATAAATATAACCTTCCTAATACCTAAAACCATTAGCGTTATTAGTACATAAGCGTATAACCCGAAAGGATAATACGTGGTACTAAAAAAACCAGTAGGGCCTACAAACACACAAACACAACACAAACACAACCATACAGACACTATTAACACAAACAAACCAAACCATACACACATGTACAACCACATCTACATACTCATATTTTTTATTAAAAGGAAGAAAATTAAAATTTGGAAGACAAGGAAACACGAATATTATAATAAAGCTTGGGAGAATAGGAGGTAGGGGATTAAAATATTCAAAATATAATATAGATAAATATTTATCAGTATAAAAGCCAGTTTAATTGTGGCTGGAAGTTTAGGGGACCAATCCAGATATTCATTTAAGTCTTGAAATTTTAAATCTTTCAAAGGGACTCTGGTAAATAATAATTGGGGGGTAGAGGGGCGGATATAAATATAAATATTATTTCATGTGTGGTAGAAAATTTAAATTTGGCAGGCAGATAAAAGGACACCTCCAGATAATAAAAGAGAACTTATATTTTAAGTTTTAGGCGGGAGTTGAATAAATGGTCCACGAGTGTTTGGCTAGCTCTAAGTTCCCAAAATTAATATAACCAGCTAATTATCTTAGTTATTTTAATTTATATTCGACTAGCAGGTATAAAACTTACAATTCTGAAAATCCTTAATTTAATATTTTTTAAATTGAACTCTGAAAATTATTGGGGGGAAAAGTAGGAATGTAAGGAAAATATATATCTTTTAGGGGGGTATAAAATGAGAATAATCCATTACTGTAGAAGTATCATTCTAAGTAAAAGATTATGACACATCTAATTTTAACAGGAAAATGGCTTGAAGATCACTTTGTATAAGCGGATCTCCAATTTCGATAGCTCCGCAACTCTTTTGAGAGCTAAAAATGAAAAATATAACAATAAACTATCTATGACAATAATATTGTTTCCAACATAAACAAATCACTAAAGTGGTTGAACCGGTGTTGGAACATTTTTAAAGGTATAACAATATCTTCCAAACTGCTTGAGCTGAATAAATGAAACCAGGCAAGGAAGTTCTATTTGGTAGCGATCCAGATAATTATGGGGATCTTTTTAAATTCAAATTCTAGGGAGGTGAAGCATGGAGGGTGTGGTTTGTTTTCCATATCATCAAAACTGTATGAGATGGAAAAGATAAATTTGGCATGGAAGGAGTTCTTAGGTAATGGGCCAGTAATTTTTGGGGAGTTGTCGATATTCAACCTTTAAGAGGCTGAAGCAAGGATGGTGATGTTTTTACGTATATTTCAAACCACTCAACCTGAAATGCTTAAAATTGCGAGGGATTTTTTAAAAAGTAATAAGCCCTTTGTTTTGTACATCTCAACTCCATGGTGGTGAATCGGGAAGGGGATAGTTTTACCAGATCTTCAGAACTACTTGAGCTGGAAAGATGAAAATTGGTGAGGAAGGCACTTTTTACGTAAACAATCAGAGATTTATTTTTATTTTTTGAAATTCAAAAAGTAAAAAGAAGAAGAGTTTTATATTTGAATAGTTTCAAAATACCAAAATATACGAAATTCATGTGAAGCACGTGTGCACATTGTTGTTATTTATTTATTAACAAATTTGTAATTTTTAGTATTCAATTTTTTTAAACAAAGGAAATATAATTTTTGACAGAGAAATAACTTTTTTTATGTTTAAATATTGAACCAAAATAATAAACAAATTATGCTTCTTTCAATTGTTTTGGTTAAATTCATAATTATTGATAACAGAACTATTGCCAAATATTTGATTACGTTATTGGGGTAGTTCGTATTCCTGATGAGTGCACTGATGTGGATCTCCCAAGTTTAATTCTGTATATTATTTCTTCACCCATTTTCCATGCTATTGCTTATTCATAATAGTAGTTTATAGCCTAAAATTAATTTTTATTCAGACAGTTGTGTTAGTAAATACCAAGCTATTGAATAACTTTATTAAATCAAGCAGATCTGTATTTATATGTATATTTTGATTAATAAAATAGTTATGTCATTCTATATAATGAAAGATAAACCACAAAGTCTTTATCTACTACCAAATATGGTGGAAAAATCTAATAATATTTGATCCATGATGATCAGGCTAAAAAAAATTCGCGTGTAAAATACTGTAAATTAAATTATATGGAAACAAAATGTAGTAAATTTTGTGACGTTATTTGCCACCCTACCATGTATTTCCATATATTTTATACTTCTTGTGAATTGTTTCCAATTTAATTTCCTGTGAAATTAAACACTTCAAAGTTCGGCCACTGTATAGCCGGCTTGACAAATAATACTGTTTACATCCATTCAATAAAGTAAACGCACATAAGGAACAACGTATAACATTGTTTTAAATAATTTAAATAAGGAATTTTGACTTAAGGAAGAACACTTTCCTACTACTACTTTGTTGACGCGTATTTCTATTTATTTTGAATGTCGACCTTGATTGATTTCAACGCATGCGCAGATCTACCAAACAAGTGAGTAGCGAGTCTCGTGATTGTAAAAGAGGAAACAAGGCAAGATGTAAATAACTCCAAACTAGCGTGCTTTTCAATTTTGACATATAGAAATAAACATTTAATTCTTTAAGAAAACATTGTTCATATTCATTATCATACAGTTCAATATTTATATTTAACCTGCATTGTAATTGATTTTTATCTCTACTCCATAGCCAACATTTTATCTTTTGTTTTTAATATAATAGTTTTCTCTTTGGACTTGGAAGTAAAGAATTGAACCTTTTTAAATTTTATTTTGGAAGACTTTTGGTAGGACACTGGGTCTTCTTCCTCGGTGTTGGTCTAACATGGAACTGAATCTGTGGAGCTCTCAATTTAATTTATTTTTAAAGTAAAGTAATGGTTGTAAAGTAAAATGTGATTATCAAATGGAAATTAAAGTGTTTATGAAAGAGCTGGACTGTTTACCTTTTTAAGAATTGTGGACGAGTTAACATTAATGAAGTGAAACATATTTCTAAAGTTGGTGTTGTTTCAGCATGGACTAATTATTCATGGGTGAGGTCAAGCCAACTCTTCAACTTTAAAGTCATATGATTTTTTTTCTTTAATCAAATATCAGAATTCATGTAAGAACTTTCAGAAATACTATCTAATTCAGAGGATTAATTAAGATTTCAATTTATGTTTAAATAATATTGTATTGATTTTTTTCCTCTCTTCTTCTTTTGTCTCAACAATACTATTTTATTTTGTCAAATTATAATTATAACTATCCGGAATCCCATAGGTATGATTGGGAGGTGGTAAAGAAAGAATCAATAACTAACCGCAAAAGTTCCAATAATTGTTATTTTAAACATTTATTTTTATTGTATTCTAAATTACAATATGTTTCAACAATCCATTTTTATTTAAATTGCTCAGGTTTTATTTTAAGTATTCCCCAGTGGTCTCGAGTATTTAAAGTCGTACCACTGTCTGAATTAGCCGAGGTAAATGTTTATTATTATTATTATTTGTTTTTTTTCCTAGATCCTAGGGGTGGCGCCCAACAAATAGCACCATTTTTATACATCTTGACATTAACTGTTGTTATGTAAACAAGATTCAGAAGAGACTGATACTAGACACAGAGTAAATTATAATTTATGTATAACACACACTTCATTTTTTTTTCATCACAATATGTAGGCGTGGATGTTGACTTTATAAACTTTATTAAATTGAATCTATATTATGGAATAAAACTCATGTGTGTATTCAAATAAACCCATTTTCTAGATATCTTCTGATTAAATGACTAAATACGGAATACAAAATCAGCTATTTCAAAAAAAATATATTAACACTTGAAGGAACAAATAATATTTAATTAAATATATTTCTACCTTAAGTTTTAAATTAAGGATACATTCATTCGTACGTGCAAAACACACAACAAAAGTAGCCTGTTTTAAATAAAATAAATATTTCTTTTTATTTATGTCAAAATCTCTAGAAAGATTTTCTCATTATTATTACATTCCCCTTATATGTGTGAATGAGAATGTAGTTAACTCAAAATGAAATATTTCCACTAGTTACTGTCTCTTGTTTGGTTAAATTGAGTTTCTGGAAAATACAATTCCTTTCTTAAGACATCGTCTTTAAACTTCTATCTTATAACCCCTACTTCTGAATTTCCCTTGCCTCTTTTAGTGAATGTGCGCTTCGTGGGCCAAGTGAGCGTTTTCAACGCATTCTTCCGTGTAAACTCTACCCCATCTTAATATGTGAATAGAAGTGTGCATTTTAAGGCCAGCTCAAGAGACAACGAACACTACTCTCTATGCATATCAAGCATATTAAAAAAACATGTAATATAGAAGCTTTAGTTACGACTATAAATTGGTGATGTATGAAAATGTTATTCGATAAAAAATACTAAATATGATTTGAAAAAAAAAATGTCAGTGTTGACTTAGATACTCCAGGAATTTAGGATTAAGTTTTCCAATATACCATTCTATTGTACGATTATTCCAAAATATTTTATTTTTAGTGTTTATAGAAAATTATATTTAAATGATTTTAAAATCATCTTCACGTATAAAATATGCTTAAAATATGATATTTTAGTCTCGTGAATTATAAACATTATTAAAATATGTATAAATATCTCAAGTATTTTGTTACCATGGAAACCTCTCTGGTTACATGATTGTAAACTTTAATTAATATGACCAATAAAACAAGTGCGTTTAAAATTTAAGTTTTTTCGTTTTTTTTTTGCAGTCAGTTAAAATTTTCATTTGATTAATAGTTTTCACAACATTCATACTGTGTAATTATTCCTCTAAATTATTTCCGAGCTTTTTCACCTTGATTTACTTTTATAAATTTGTGGTGGGTGTATTTTAAATCACAAATGTGAACAAAAAGACGGTTAACCATAACATATATCTAGTATTTACTTAAATGTTATACATAAGTACTTTTGAAAGAATTAAACACTGATGTGTTATTCAAAATTAATAATTATTTTGATATTGGTGGTTCTTAAATTCAGTGTATGATCGTGTTAAGTTAATTTTTAACGATAACTTACACCTTTAATATTATTTTGAATATTTACATTTTATGATATCATATATTGGTTAGTTACTTGATTAATTGTTATTTAAAATGATCTGTTCTTAATCCATAAATAGTTTTTTTATAACTGAAGTTAATGATTTAAACACACAGTAAAATGAATTTCTATATATATTTTTTTGTAAATTATTAGACATATTTTTCTTAGTTAACTGTTGATATATCTTTGATCTACTACATTACATTTTCATAAAATAAACCTTAATTTGATCTCAAATATAATATTTTCATCCTTGTGCATTATACCAACCTTCACTCTACAACTACGAGAACTTGTAGATTTCCTTTGTTGGCAACATTTGGCTCCCACCGCTGTAAACCAGTTACACGACTTCAGCGCCAAGCAGAATGAACCAAGCAGAATAATTTAAAAATGTGTTTGGTTAAACAGAAGAAACGTACACACACACACATATATTCATGCAAGCATAAGACTCCTGTTTGGGTAACATTTAATTAATTAAACGTAATCTAAATTTAATTCAATTTCATCAACGTGTCATACCAGAAGCAACGTTATAGACTACCCTCAAACACAAATGGGCTAGAGACCATTTTAAGAGGTTGTGTTATACAACGATGACTGATTCAAAAGTTTTAGTCCTTAAAGACTACTATAGAAAACATAGTAATAAGGGACTTTTATCCCTAAAAATAATTAGGTTTATTATTAAGTATTATAAAAAACAAAGCAAGGATAGCCAATCCTTAAAGTCTAAGTAACGCCCTTTTATCCACGGTCCTTTTACCTTGATGGTACAGTAATAAGGGCTACCCTTATTTCCAGTGTCAGCCAGCCCTTAATTTCGCAAATTAACTTTGACATTTAATGAAAGAAGCGAAGATGTTGCAAATGCGAATAATATGACGTAACGAAATATGTTAAAGATCTTCCCAAACAACCGAGTGTAAAAATGATTTAAACTTAATATTTCAATGGTACTTAACATTTTTATGACGTAAGGCTAGCCAATGACAAAATATATGCTGGAGCCTTCATAAAAATGTTTAAGCTAATCTAATGAATTAATATAATAATATTTAGCACCGCGTCTTACTACCCGTTCGGGTTATACGCTTTAAATACTAAATACGCTAATGGATTAGGAATTGTGAAGGTTGAATTAAAGGAAGTGAACCCGCATTAGCGTGGAGGGAGAGTGGAAAACCATTTAGGAAAAAACCACCCCCAGTTCACCCGACCTAGATTCGAACCTCGATCTCCCCGTCCTCAGCAGTCGAGCTTAACACGACAAGCACGTTCGAAAAACGCTATCTTATTTTGTATTTAATTTTTGGAATTCACTCCTTATATATCTTGTTTAGTACATATTGTACTAATACGAACTCCAAAAATCATACTTAGGGTATTTGAAAGTATTACAAATGTATTAGAACTTATGAGATCCGTGTCTTACTGCCCATAATTATTACCGGTATATTTATACTACAAGAGTGGGGGTAAGTGATATATAATTTTGAGGAGGAAACCATCGAATTTACGTTTAGGAATAGTGGGGGAACAATTTAGGAAAAATACACAAAATACACCCAGCCCGATTTCAAATCCTGATCACCAAACCATCTAAGAAGAGCTAGACATTTAGTCTAGTTTGCAAACCCATGGATTTGGGTATTCATGTTTCAAAAATATTTTATTAAGGACATGATCTGCATATTAATACCAATACGAGCTTCTTGCCAATTTAGTATTAAAACGACTAGGATGGAGGTATACCAAATATAGCTAGGACACAATGTGTCTGAATTTGAAAGGAGGGAAAATGGTAAGCCATTAATTTGTTATATGCACTTCAGTTCACCTTAAAAGAATTTGAACAATGTCCTCTCTATATCTTTTAAAACAGACCAAACAATATACACCTTTTTCCTCATCCTCACAGGTGTTAGTAATATACATGCTGTCCATAAACTATTAATCCCATTAAAAAATTTATAAATTCACATTTATATATGCGATATTAAAACGGTTCGCGGCCATCAATAACATTCTTTATTACTTCTCAGGCCAATCTCTAAGGGTATAGTATCAAAATTGAAGGTGAAAGTACCGTGTGTGATGGGACGTAAAGATTATATTGGGGTGAATTATAATAATAATGGCTTTCGATTTTATTAGTAAAACACATCTCAGCAACACATGATTTTTTCCCTAAGAAATCCATATATTTTAGTGAGAGTCGTATTTCAATATATTGATCTTAGTTATTATTTATTTATTTTAATCAACCCTTCTAACCACCTTTTCAGGTTAAACACATATATGATTATTCTCATATGGTAAGTATGAGATAACAAGCGTTTTAAAAGTAGTTTAACAGCATTTGCGTTGAAGGAGAGTGAGAAACTATTTTAAGAAAAACCACCTAATTTAGATAAGATTGGAATCATAACCCCGATATCCCTGTCATAATCAATCCAGTCTAATCCAAGTCCTGTGGTTCTCAGACTGTGGTACGTGTACTATAATGGTATGTACAATTATTACCGGTGGTAGGCCATGAGAAGCCAAACCAAAGGAGCAAATTAAAGTCATACAAAGACCAGGCCTTATCAAATCTTATAAACATATTGCGAGTCAGTTTAACCAAAAGTAAAATAGATTTAAACAGGGGGTTGGTGAGGTAGTAACACAAATTCACGGTCAAACAGTCGTGGAGTACTTGAGGCACCATTACATTGTTAACAAAATTATATATATATATATATAAACAAACAACACATTGGTACTAAAAGTCCTAGTGTTGAAATACAAAAACATTGCAATACGATTTTCACTCAAATATATTGATTTCTTATGGAAAAAAATATTTATTGCCGAGATGTATTTTACTAATAAAATGGATATCTGTTAATTATTATTAACCCCATTTAAGATTTACGTCACATCACACACGTTAATTTCGCCTTCAATGTTGATAATATGTCCTTAGAGTTTGGCCTGCGAAGTAATGAAAGAATGTATTGATCTTTGTTATTATTTATTTATCTTTGTATCTCTCTCTATATTTTTTTGATAAGAAACATATTTCACCAACTAAATAAAAACACATAGGTTGTTTGCTTTGATACCAATTTTATCTACAAAGAGTGAGAAATTAGCCCAACCGAGTCAATTAGTCGTGTGCGAGGAACTATATTGGTTATTTGACTGCCAAATAACCAGAACGCCAAAAGGATGTTTAACAGGCACGCCCGTATCATTCAGCTGTTTCACAGCCCTGGCGAAGGATGGGAGGGTATTATGGGGATAAACGGGTGGGGTGTTTGGAGGGGTGTATTCTCGCTTACTATCGTCCATCTAATTAGATACAGCCCTTGGGTAAAAGGCTTCGTCCTCAACCCCTCTGGCCACATATAGTTCTGTCTATGAGCAACTCTAGATTTAATTTGAAGTTATATACGTGTAACATATTTAATATTGGAGTAAAAAAGATACAAAAAATATTACAAAATTTACAGGGTTTTCAGAATAATTTTATAATATAAAAATTATATATGATCAAGCTTTAATAAAATTAATTTGTCTTGACTAAAATGTAAATATAAAATGATGACCTAGGACGTATATATACATATTTTAATAAGGTACGATTTATCTAATTATATGGGTTTAATTATGTTATATTAGCATCAGTACCCATTGTTGTCCGGTATGACCATGTAATGGATTACTTTTATTTTCTTCAAACCGACAGATAAAATATCTCTTAACTTCATCTATTCCGACCCAGTTTTGATTAATAAAAAAANAAAAAAGCAAATTGAAATTTATACATTCCTGCTTCGAGTGCAGATGTTTGTGCAGAAAAAATATTTTTTTTTAGATTTTAAACTTTTTCGTTTGATAGATATTAACAGCGACCAGAGAAAGTCCTGTCAATGAGCTTTGATATAAATTATGTGTTCAACAAACTGTAGATGTTTAATAGTAAATTGAGTTTTATATGGAAATTTTTTTACTAAAGACCAGGATACACTTTGTATGATTTTCAAGTTCATGTAATACATACCCAATTGAAAAGTAAGCCAATATCCAGATTTTGTTTTTGACATAACAAAAAAGACAAAATTGTATTTATTTTTATAAATATAATTTAAGTTATTTTATTTTGATTAATTTTCTTAAAGTAAAAATCCTCTGGTTAACTTTATCAAGAGTCTTAATAAAATCGTGACCTAGTGGTCTAAAGGTAAGGTGTCAGAATTCTGTGCTGGCGGCCGGGGTTCAATCCTCGGTCCCGGCACAGATTTATCTGATTACCAAACTCTTCCTACACCTCTGACAAGACGTGTATTAATCACAGCTTATGAATGTGTGGAATGCCAGGCCTCCACAATGGTTCTGGATTCCACGTTAAACTGTAGGTCCTTCATTTCATCTCACAATTACCCTACCATTACACATTAGCGTAAGTGCGTATAACCCGAATGGATAGTAAGACGCGGTGCTAATAATAATAATAATAATAATAAAATCGGTTTAAAAAAAGCGTAGTTTGATAAGTAGGCTAGGTGATATGAGTTTTTCTACCATATGGCTAGCATTAGTGGTTTCTTTTACAGTTATCAAGTAATACTTGTTTTTTATATGTAATAAGAAGTTAATACACTACTCTTTGTTAACATGAATTTAAAGAATAATACGATAACTAGTAGTTGATTTTAATTTATTTTAATACTTTTATCTATATGTTTGAAATAAATAATATTACATATAATGTTTAACATTTGTGTAATCCCTTAACACGATATTTTAGGGTATATATCAAGACTTTTAATATGGAGACCATAAGTATAGCCCGGATGGGTAGTAAGATACGGAGATTAAAATAAATATGGCAACTCCTCAGTGTTTTCAATGTTTATTTTAAGTTTGGATCAATTAAGATAAAATTATGTATCTTTTTCATAATATAGACCTATTTAACCTAAAGTATTTTCAAATATAAATATGTGGTAATATTTTAAAATACTTTTGATTCTATTTATTGTTTAACACATTTTCTATATGAAAGTTGGTGTTTTTTTTATTCATATATTTTCCATAATCAACTATTATAGTTTAGTAACTATTTTACGCTTACCGCATTAAAACTTAGAATTAAATTTATTGGAATTGGCTTGAACTTACTGGCAGCTTCCTTCAGAATAATAATATGTATCACACCGTAAAAAATATATATCTTATTTAATTATCGAGGTTATTGATAATATATTCATAGTGAAAGTTAGTATAATACAGGTAATTTACTATTAATACATTCTTGGCAAAATAATAACTTTTTTTCAATATTTCTTGAATATTTCTCAATGATGTACTGGAATTTAATGACAACTTTTACTGTTAATTTAAAAAGATTGTAATCTATGCCTCTATGCTCGTAATAGATATTAAACAATTATTTATATTATCATGGGAAGAAAATTAATCTCTATGTTTGTAATGAAGCATTACTTTATATAATTTAACAAAAAAATATATATATTAAAAAACTGCGAAAACACTAACCTTTTCTCACGTTCCCCGAATCCACACTTTAACTGAATAATAATAATATTTAGCACCGCGTCTTACTACCCATTCGGGTTATACGCTTTAAGTACTAATTACGCTAATGGATTAGGAATTGGGAAGGTTGAATTAGAGGAAGTGAACCCGCATTTGCGTGGAGGGAGAGTGGAAAACCATTTAGGAAAAACCACCCTAGTTCACCCGACCGAGATTTGAACCTCGATCTCCCCGTCCTCAGCAGTCGAGCTCAACACGACAAGCGCGTTAACCAACTACGCCACCGAGGCGGGTACTTTAACTGAAGTTAGTTTTAAATAGTAAGTACAAATTGTACTAATTGATTAATGTAATTATATACGTTACCTGAACTCACAGTATTTTTAGCTATAAATAATGCCTTTAAGAAAAAACAAACAATACCTTTACACTAATTTATGTTTTAACTTTATCACATTTATGTATTATTTGAAGTATAAGGAGACTATCAAGCTTTATAGATATACTCGTTTATTTTAAACAAGTATTTTATCTGACGCAGTTTCAAAATAAAATTTCTGATAATTATCTGTTTGTTTCCCCTCATACTAAAGAAAAATCGGTACACCCTATATTTGCTACTAAGATGTCGCTAACCATTAAGATGGAAGTAGGACACACACTAAAAGGATAAATACAAAGAGAGACATTTGTCGTGGATATCGGGTATCAGGGGAAATCTCGGGACGCTCTTAGAAAATGGTATCGGGAAGTGGAGATGGGCTCAAGTACCTCTTAAGCTAATGTTGGTAGATATTCCTAACGTTCCATCGACCTTATCGACCGAGGGCAACTCTTTCAAGACAATGCCTTGACGAACGATAGGGCAAAAATTCCCGTAATTTTTTGTATTTCGATTTAATTTTTTTAAGAACTACCTTCTAAACTGAAAGATTATATTATAAATTGATTTTCAAACTAACCTAAATCAATAATGAACTCAATAGCCTGTCTCCAGCCGTTAATAAATCACTATTAAAGTGGAAATCTACACAATCTCTACCATTTCAGGAATCAAACCATGAACCATTGGCTCATTAGACAGACACGCTAAAAACTTCGCTGAGGTTTCTTGCTTCCTTGTATTAGATTAAACAAAAATTAGTATCAATCCTAAGCAAACTGCCACGATATAAATTCAGACAATTGCATTATTCAAGATTTAATAATTTTTTTGGTCACACAACATAAATACTGTACAATATGTGGACGTAATTATTTGAAATTATTATGCGGGATACCGGCAGAAAAAAGGTAGACGGATTAAGATATAATTTATAATAAGTTTGCCATAAATTTATCTAAGTGGAGAGTAAATAACAATATAGAAAAACAACTAGATGCACCCTTCCTAAGCTAGAACCCTAGGCTCCTAGTCACAGACAAACCCGACCATTTGATTATCTTGTCCCTATCAAGTTTAGAGTCCCGTAAAAGTGAAATTAAGTGTTGTGTTATTTTATTAATAAATAAATTAAAATTCTCCTTATACGTAGATTTTAGTATGTTTCCTTTTAATTTTACTTTCCTCATCCTTGTCCTTTTATTGTAAATATAAGTATAGCCCTGAACGGGGTACGAAATCTTCTAGCTAGTTTCGTAAAGATTAGATCTTGTTCTTCGTAGATGCTGGAATATTTACCATCATTTCATAAACATAATAGGGGCGTACAGCATCTTTGTAAGACCAACCGTTTACAACACCAGATCACCTTACTCCGTTCATACTGTGGTAAACATCCCTTCCATGGAATTCTATAGCGAGCGCCGTTAACCACGAAGACGATTGTCACAAAGGCCGTGTTGAATGGCGAAGAAAGAAGAGGAGTAAGGTGGATAGAAGAAGAGCCTTTGTAATTAATGGGGAGTTCCCTTAGAAATGTTAGCCATCCGCCATTAGATACCCTCTAACAAGGTTGAGATGACTCGATTCTTTTGGCTGACGAAATACAGGGACGCTTTTGTGCTAGGTGATATTAAGTAATACTCTAAAGTAAACTACCCGCCTTGGTGGCGTAGTTGGCTAACGCGCTAGTCGTGTTTAGCCCGACTGCTGAGGATGGGGAGATCGAGGTTCGAATCTCGGTTGGGTGAACTGGGGGTGGCTTTTACTAAATGGTTTTACACTCTCCCTACCCGCAAATGCGGGCTCACTTCCTTTAATTCAACCTTCCCAATTCCTAATCCATTAGCGTAATTAGTACTTAAGCGTATAACCCGAACTGGTAGTAAGACGCGGTGATAAATAATAATAATAATAATAATATAGTAAACTGTAATACCTTTAATGTTTCAATATTGAATAAATACATCATATAATCATTTTAATGAGTGACCAGACTTTCTAAAAAAAACATATTATGTAAATCAATTAAATAAATATGGATTTTAAATAGTTTAGTTTAAAAATAATTATATAAATCGACCCCAAAGTTCATATTTTGCCACATCTAACTACTATTTCGTGTTATAAAAAATAAATATTAATTAGTTACTCTAATAGGGTTGAGATTAGTTAAATATAGTTGAGACGATATGTTACAAACATTGCGTGGAGGGTGAGTGAGAACCAATTTAATAAAAACAATCCCCATCACACCTAGCCTGGAATTAAATGCTGATTACTCTGTCACTTCTTTCACACCAGCATGTTTATTGTGGAATTGTAGAGAACAAGACTTAAGAGCAGTATTTTTGCAGCGTTTAAAGCAAATTTTTTTTTGCCAAAACTGAATCATATTGCTCCATTTTAAAATTAGAATTTAATTGCATATACATGGTGACCTCAACAGTTGTTGAATATCTGTCAAGGATGTTCTGGAATTTAATGACAACTTTTCCTCTTCATTTAAAAGATTTGTCATTTAATGCCGATATTCCCATGACAGATATTCAACAGCTGTTAATATAGCCATATGAATAAATTTAAACTCTATTACTCTACTGGGGTGATAATTTATTTATTTCGGCCTGCTATGAAAAATGCAGAATTATTGCCCAATTCATGTTCCCTGCATTTTAAGGTCTTATTTAATGGTAGGTGCTGAGGAAGTCATACTGAAAGTAAGTACACCTGTATTATTAATGAGGCATAATGGAAATTCCTCAGTGAGAGATCCCATTTATAAAAATACCCCCAGTCCACAATAGCCTGTTTCTGAAACTGATCTCCCCAGCAAAATAAGAATCCAATGCCTCATGTACCTTTGTTAAAGGTAAAACTTAACATATGTGATAGATAACACTAGAGGGCACGTGTAAATAGGTATCCATCTCACCTTATCTGGTTTAAAAACTGGTGATCGTAGATTAGAATTTAAATCCTGACCGGTCATACAAAGGAATTTTATTTTTCAAATGGTTTCCAAGAAGTTCTTTATGTAATTTGTGGTGCAATCCCTTAAATTCTATCCTCCCCATTTCTAAACATATCTAAGTTTGTGTATGGCTTAGAAAGAAGGATTATTCAAATATTTGATGACTTAAAGGAAAGAAGACAATTCTGGGAGCTGAAGGAGGAGGAAGAGGACAGAGAGAATTGGTGGTATAGGTTAACTGACAAAGAGTGGACCTGTTTCAAGATAGAACACATAATAATTATTGTTATTATTATTATTAATAATAAATAGTAGTAGTAATTCGTGGATCACGAACAAAATACATTTGAAATAATATCCAACAAGTTTAATCTTTAATTTAGATTATAGGTACATTTAATGAAAATTATTAGTTGTATTTAAACAATAAAATGCTAAATATATTTGATTCATAATTTCTTCAAACAAAAAATTATTACTTGTTTACAAGAGTAATTATATATAAATAAAATATATGTTACTAAGTTGTGATTTTTACATGAATTTGTAGCATCTAAATTATATCAAATATCATACATTTTAAAAAGACTTTTTATCTTGTAAATTGCATTTTAACACTAATTTATTTAAAACATTAAAAACGAATAATTTTTTAGAGTTAAAAGTCATTTCTCCACATACTTTAATTATAAGGGAAAAAAATATATGTTATATTTTTTTCTTTATCTCAACCCCTCAAAGGGAAAGTATTGTGATCATCAAAAATTTCGAAATAGAGATTTTAATAAAAGTCGACGTTTCATGACAACCAGAAACAAAAAATATTGTTTTCGCAATGGCGTTTGTCTCTCATTACCGCGGTCTAAAGCCGAAACTATTTTACAAATTGGGCTTCAACCCTTGGTAACTGGGGTTTTCGTAAGGTCCCCCCAAGGTTTTTCAGAACTAGATATCCAACCCTAAAATAAGGGTAATTTATGAAGGGACAAAAAGATAAAAATTCAATTTTTCTCAAAATTTGATTAAACGATTTTGATTACGTTTTATATCTAGACACTTTTGATAACCATACAAGATTAAAGTAATTATCATTTATTTAAGACAATGGCTTACTTTACATATTGGACATTTATCCAATATTCATCATTTTTATGCAACTATTTAAGATACGAAATAACATTTCATTGTAAAATTGTAGTACAGTTAAAGATAAAACATACTTTTATTTCCATTATTATTTACAAAGCTAATAGTTTGAGAGCTATAAGTGTATATATATATATATATATATATATATTTTAACTCAGGTCTTTGAAAATGAATTGGATTCTTATGTTGTTTAGAGGGCCAAGAGAATGTTCTTTTTTCAATTTTTCTGTAACAGTGTTTTTAGTCCCTAATGCCATAGATTTTGTAAGTAACAGTGTATATTTCTTTTATACTATTGGTGTTTCTACAACAATGCACATACCTATTATTTCATTTCAAAATCTTTTCGAGTTTTTAGTAAATAACTATTTCCAGATAAGAGCGTGAAAAAATCTGTGTGGTGTGTCCTATCATTTATTTTTAGTGGATATGTATTTATAAATTATAAATAAGGCACTTACTTAATTGATCGAGTGTAGTGAGATATGGTTGAAACATGAGCATTTGGAATTTTGACTATCTATCTCCCCGGATGTTTGTAACACGATATCTGCCAAAGAACGTCTAAGACCAACTTAGACAATATTTAAAAGGTACTTTTTTGATCCTGGGCTGAACATAGATACATATTATTGAATGACAATCAATTCTAAGTCATTCAATAATATGTATGTTATGTTTTTAGCTTACTCCATTTGACTCTTATTGTAGTACATGTTACAATTAATATGTATACCAAGCAACTTAACTTTTTATAAAGTTTAAACATAATTCAAATATCACAATATCTTTAATTGTTAATTTAAACCCATACATTTCTTTAAAATCTAATTATAGATATAATATCTAAGTCTTAAACTTTACTATATCCTACACTCCTTACGGAATATTCTTTTAGAATATTTCTAAAACGTTTTAATAGGGTTAGTTTTCAAATGATTTTCTTTTTTTTAATAGGCCATCTCAAGTGATTTGAATTTAAAGTTCTAAGAAATCAATCGACTAAATGGGGCATTTATAATTTTTTTAATTTCGACATATATATTGTGTAATTTAGGTCTTAAACCCTATGAGAAATGATTATTATACATGAATGTATCGTATTTTTAAATATATGATTAATTGATTTTCCTTTTCGCTCGATCACAAATGAAAAATATCAACAACATTTTCAAAGGAAAAATGTTGGAAATAAGAGTATTTTTACATGAAATCCAAAGATAAATCTTAAGACTTTAAAAACGACAAGAACGTTATAATATAATTCTTAACATGATGTACCTAGCCTTTAACGAATAAAGTAAGTGAGGTCTATTGTTCACAGAACTAGTGGTAGTTCAATTTTGATGAACTTTTTTTTAAATAAAAATAATTTTTTATATACATTGTATACCATTTTTTTCGAAACAGCTGTATCTAAAGTGGTAATTCACGGGAATTTGACCTTTGACCTAGATCTGGAGAGTGTATGTATTGTGATGATTAAGTCATGTCGTAATGATGTGTGTGATGTCTAAACCAGGTTATTTTGAAATGTGTGACGTCAAAGAACTCTGGATCATTAGGTTGTTTTGTAGGTTGTAATTTATCTGATTTATTCTTGTCCAAACGGGTTGGTTAATTTCCTATTATTTTTTTATATGTGTATATTGGTTTTTATGTGTGCCCATTGGACAGTATGTCTGGGTAGGATTGGGACTGGCGTGGGAGTTTTTTTATTTATTGGTAGGGGGAACTGCACGTCCATGGTACCAGGAACTCCTCCCACGACTCTGGGTAGCATTGGGACTTGCATCGGAGTTTATTTGTGGGAGTTTTATATTTATGTATTATTGTAGGTTTTTTTAGTTATCGGTGTGGGAGCGTGCAGTCCATGGCGTCAGGCATTCCTCCTGCGACGTCCTATAAAATGTTGGCATCGCTAGTTAGGGCGGGAACATGAAGCACGAACCTCTCTCAATGGCCGTTTAGCGTAGTGTGTGAGAACTGAGCAGTCGGCAATGGCTCGCTACCGCAAGACACCTTTCAATTTACCCCTAACTCCACCATACCCCTCTTTGTGAGCTCAGTGGGTCAAATCCCTTGGGGCTAAGACACATTGGAAAGGGAAACTTTGATGTCGTAATAAGAGAGCATTGACACAGCTATGATTATGTAAAATCAGGGGCCTGGGAAGCGTCATGGTGATTTATAATCCTCATTTAGGGGTCACTATCACCCCACAAATGTCTATTAAAAATTTACTGTATGGTATCATCCGTCGACATGCGTGGATGTAGGTATCCCTCATTCCAACATGGACCACTGTTGGTGGAGGAGTAAGGTAGAAATTTCCCAGCGTTTATGTGGAGTGAGTAAGAGGGAAACCATTTAGTGAGAACTAGTGATAGTACACCTCAGCGGTTATTAGGCCCTCCCACCTCCCCTGCCATAGCTAGAAGAGCTACACGCACCATTTTTAGCTAAACGTTTATATATATTAGTTATGATAGTGCGGTAGTGATGATCAAGAAAATGTTACAGTATTTTTTACCTGGAGGGAGAACTACCAACAGTTTACCCAGCAGAAATTCGATTTAAACATCCCCCCACAATAGTTAGATGAGCCTGACGACGTGCCAATCAGATACTTGCTTTCGGTGCTTGAGTGAACCCCACATTTGCGACAGTGAAAAAAAAAGACAAAATCAAAAAGTGTTTTGTTGGTCAACAAGATTTTCCTTTTGATAAAATTATTCCAGGTATAATGTGTACCCGCATTTCTTGGAGTGAGAAAATCAATCTCAGTACGCAAGAACTTGCATAAAACCCACGACCTCCCGATAGCCACGTCAAGAGAAAACTGCTCACACCTGACAGAGATATGACCCCCAATTTTTTTACTCATTGAACCATACTACGTCACTGGCTCTCCTATATATTGCGAGGATATAAGTGAATACTAATTAGCAGAGATCCTAACCCCCACCTAACGAACACTTCTAAAAGTTATAAAAAAATACTAGGTGATAGAACTGAAGTGTACAGAATTTTCATGGAAGTAGAATGTAAATTCACAACACCAGATTGTCTAAAGCGTCATGCCCGCAATGCAAAACAGCTAGTATGTTTATGACGGTAAGTACATATGACAGGTATTCAAAATTATATATTAGTTCCACGTCATGGTGTCTTACTGCAAGATTGGATTTCTAATTCCAGTAAGAGGTTTCACATTCTCTCTCAACGCATATGCGGGATTCCTTTATTTTCCTTAACCACTAAAATTAATTTTCATTGTTTCAAACTAAAAGTAATAATTTTATTACCAAACCTATGTCAAATATAATCATTTCAGTTGTAGACCCCTAAATGACCAAAGAGGGTGGCAGCCAGTGGACCAAAATTTTTGAGCAATCTATAGTGTGACAGACTAGTGGCACTGATTTGAAGGTCTAGAAACCACACCAAAGATCACTGGTTCACCTCTTGGTTTGGCTAAAATATATAATTTAAACGTGATAAATTACCTGGTTTCAACTGCTGACGATGGAACCTAAGACATTTGTTTCCGTAAGAAAACTCATTGCCGATCTATCTTGGACATCAAATGAAAGTTATTGTTCAAGTAACCCGTTTAATAAGGAATCCGAGAGGATTAAAATATTTATAACCTCTTTCAGGACGAATTATAGCACCTTTCCCCCACTTAACTGAAATTCACTCCTCTTTATGGTATATATATGTTTGACCTGCTACTCCTCGCGTAATTTTTTTAATGACTTTTTAATTTTAATGTGGACACAGTGATTATAAACTACCATAAACTAATGTAATATAAAGATTTTAATAACCCTTTTGCTTGATGAACCAACTAAGTGTATTACATACTGCAACCCAAAATAATAATACGTTTAACATACTTTTGTTAAAACAATAAAATTATATTAGTTATATGTTATCAGCCTAATTTGATTGAAAATATACTCCAAGCTACCATTTTACCCCTCTCCTTTCCCACTAATATAGGTATGTTTCCTCACTACCTCGATTGGCACTCTTTGTCACAGGTCCCACCATGGTAGACGAATGTTACACTTCCCTGAGGGTCGACCCATGTAGCTACATCAGCTAATTGTTAAGTTAACCCGCTTCGGTGTCGTAGTTAACTAACGTGCTCAATTCACGTTGAGATAGACTGCCGAGGACGGGGAGATCGAGGTTCGAATCTTCGCTAGGGTGAAATGGGGTAGTTTTCACATTCCATCTACGCAAATGTGGGTTCACTTCCTCTAAATTCAAATTTACCAATTCATAATCCATTAGCGTAAATAGTACTTAAGCGTATAACACGAATGGGTATTAAGACGTGGCACTAAAATGTATCAATATTTAAAATAAATTCAAGTTCCTCAATTCGATATAGCTAATGAATTGATGTTAGAGTTATATATTATTTCGGCAAAATATAGATGATAATAATAAATGTTATTTAAATTCAGCTCCTTTCTGCTGTTATAAGGGGCTCAAGGAATTAAACGGTTGTGTCTAAAATAATTAAATCTTTTTTCATTGTATCTTTGGGTAGCAATCTACCCTAGCAATTTATGAATAAAATGAACGTCTGCCTGACAACTTATATATTTATATATATATATATATATGTGTGTGTGTGTGTGTGTGTGTATGTTAACCTACCACCTTACATTAAACAAAATTTAGTTAATTACTAAACGCTATATAAACAGCGAAACTGTTTGCAATAATATGATTTTAGGGTTTTCCCGAACCAAATGCTGGTACACATTCTACCTGGTCTAATTATATAAAACGGAATATTTGGTTGATCAGCTTTACATGAATTTTGATTTCACCTTATTTTCACTCTCACAAATGCGGGGTACACTCAGCCATTGATAGGAAGTCTTTGATTCGATCACCGCTCCAATATACATTAGTGGTGCTAAACATATCGAGTTTTGAATACTTTTGGGAACGCTGTCTGAATAACAAGCTCATTTAATTCTCGCGGGGGGTTGTTGGAATCAAATGCCTTCCGGATACACTGTTGATAGTTGTCCTTCTGGCAAATGTTCTTAATCATCCCTACCACATTATCTTAGTTAATATATAGACGCTTATCCAGCAAGAGTGCGTGTAAATCATCTAGTTATGATGGGGGAGGTCATGGGTTCGAAGCTTTGCTTAGGTGTACTGTCACTAGCTCTCACTAAATGGTTAACTCTGTAACTCATCTAGTTGTGGCGTGGTAGGTCAGTTAATGATGCTACAAAACTCCTTCGGTCACGCAATTGTAGGTGCATTTAAAACCATAAAGCAGCCCCTAACTGAGGATTATAAATCACCGTGAGGTTTCCGAGGACCTTCATTGTGCATTATTAGAGCTGTTTCAATGCTTTCTATTTGCGAAATCACTGGGAAAACGCGTTACCCATAGATGGGGAGGGGGCGAGGATAGGTTTGGGGTTGCGACATCATACAAGATCATGATATATTCTAGTCTCGACTTGTCTTGTCAAGCCACTAAACTGGTGCCAGGGTTTTGGTGACGTCACCGGGGAAAACCATTACCACATTGATTGGAAAAGGGGAGGGTAAGGTTGTGACACCAAAATAAATTCAGTGTCTTGTGGTAAGGAAGCATTGTTCACATGCTAGGCTAAACGGCTGGCCAGAGAGGATAATACTGCAAGCTGCCACACTCATTAGCGATGCCAATATGTTAAGAGATTTTGCAGGGGGAATTCCCGACACCATGGACTGCAAGTTCCCCACCAATAAATAAAAAAAATGGGTGTGTGTACTTATGTACGCGCGTGAGACGTTATACTTCTTTGGCATCATTAAAAAATAGAAAGTAATTTAATAATATTTAGTATTAATTATGTTAAATAATAATATTTTAATTTATATCAATAAATAATACATACGGATAGTTAACCTCAATTATATTGGAGCACTTGAAAAAGTCTATAAGCACAATTTTTTTCAACTAATATTTACGAATAGTAAATAATATTAATCAAAATATTCAATTTAAATCACTACTGAACCTGGATTCACCAAAGGGAGCAAATACTTGCGCCAGCGCAAGTTTGAAATATGTTCCAGATCCCTATTCACTAAAAGGAGCAGGCGCAATTTGAGAGCAAAGTTGCGCCTTTTATTTGCCACCACTCAAGAGTAGGCGCAACTATTAAATCATGATTGTCACTTCAATAAATTTAAATGGCGGCATATTATTGTATTGGCTTAAAATACAATTAGTTACATAACTGTACTCCAATTAATAATGAATTAATTAAAATAACAAAACGTATGTCAAGCACAAAATTTGTTTCAATTTAGACAGTGGTAACAAAACAATTACGTACCTTTTATTGTTGGATTTTTACATTCAAACAACGCAATGGCATTTCTTGCAGTATTACAAAACAAAACTACGAACTGTGTAATCTTCGTCTAGACCCAAAGAGGTTTGTATTCCTCCAAGTCCAAAGACATCTCGTCACTAACACTAAATATGGCAGTTAGTATAACTTTAAAATAAGTTTTAAAGTTTCTATAAACATTAATGTTTTATTAATGGAACTTAAAATTTAAACTAATGATATAAATAAAGACAAAAAAAATATTTTAATTTATATCTATAAATAATACATATGGATAGTTAACCTCAATTACATTGTATTACTTGAAAAAGTCTATAAGCACAATTTTTTTCACTAATATTTACGAATAGTAAATAGTATTAATCAAAATATTCAATTTAAATACTACTGAATATAATTTATTAGCACATATATAATTCGCACTTGTATGAAACTATAACACGTGTTGTGAATGTAGAAACTAGAAACATGTGGATAAATATTATATATATGAAAACAGTGATCAGAGGCGACGAGCGTACCAACATGCGCGACTAACAGAGGTTCTATTTCTATTTTGTTGGTAGCTTTTTTTTTTCGAGACTTAATGAGCGGTTTAACTTCAACCTGTTACTTTTGTGTTATAGTGATGCGCGCGCATCTTAAAATTTCACTCTCATCATTTTTTCATAACGCGCCTAAAGAAGTATAACTTCAAAAACTCCCACACCAATAAATTAAAAAACTCCCACAAATAGACTCCCACGCCAGTCGCAATCTTACTCAGACATACGATCCAAGGGACACACATAAAAAAGCCAGTGCGCACCCTTAAAAAAACTAATGGGACAGGAACCAACAAGTTTTAAACACATACAAAACGTGTAAAGGTGGTCAGGGGGGAAAGGGACAGCCCTGACCCAGTGTCAAACGTCAATCAGAGAGTCAAGGATATTTATATCAGCCAATCAGCGTCCTGTTTTATATGGTCCCAATAGATTACTAACAGATATATATATATATATTTAATCCCTATGTATAAATTAAAATGTTCTTAATTTGGTTAGTGAAAATATTGAAAATTGATTTGTATTACATAAAGCTTGATTTCTTCGTCTAATTCTTCTTTCTGCCTTAAATTCTGTTTAAAGAACACAACATCCATCTGCAATAACACAAAGCAAACTCCTGTATGTTACTCTGCTTCTTACCCTTTTGAAACTCTCCTTTCCGCCAATATCACCCTCATTCTACCTCCCAAACAACTACGCAGTTACTACTAAGCTACATTTGGAATAACGAGAAAATGTCCGCTCCTTCCCAACGAACTGAGCCTTAGAGAAAAAAAAAAGCTCTTTACACTCAAGTCATGCCGTAGAATATTTCGCAGCTCATAATTGTGAAATACGAGAAGAATGAGACGGATAGAAGGAGAGAGACGAAGAAAGGAGGTGCGAGGGGTAACAACAGACACAAACACAGATGGAAATAAGTAAGCTAAAGAAAGGCAGATTGCGCTATCTCACACAAAAGCATTTACGATTACACTGTCTGAGAGACAAGGAACATTTTATTCCAACGGTCCTACCAGCTTCCCCACCTCCAAACCCATTCTTTCCCCCTAGCCCCGTATTTCCCCAACAAACTCCCTCAATATCCATCTCGCTTAGCTTTAGTGGACGCTTTTCTCTCGTATTGCCATTGCAGAAAATCATCCTCCCCTCTTCCTTCAGGCTACCCTTTACCTAACTTCTCTCTTCTATAACCACACTTCCTTTATGTTATTCATTCTCGTTTCAGGCAATTATTGTCTTTATTATCACACAAACCGTCTTCTAATAGTAGAGTATTGTAAGGAAAACCATAGGAAATAATAGCAAGAGGGATGAGGAGAAGTTTAGAGGAGGGGATAAACGTTTAGCAATAGAGAGGGCGAGTGGGAAATGCTTTAATGTAGTCACAATAATACATCTGTTTTTATGTATAATTGCTCTTCTGTACTTTTCGTCAAGATTTAACATATTTATACTGTTTTATCCCTCAATATTTTCTTAATATATTATCTTATAACAATATAGAGTCAACTCCGGTTTCTAGTGAGCGTGGTTGTAGTGAGCATTCGGCTAAAGTGATCCTAATTGATTGGTCCTAACCCACGTACATTTCAATGTGTGTCAAAAAAATTTGTTTAAAATGAAACCTCAACTTCGGTTTTAGTGAACAGAAAAATAGAAACTTTCAATAAGAAATGTCATTCAAACATCTTTATTCTTTTAAAAATAAAAAACTTTTTGGTTGTTAAAACTTAAAGACTATGATTCTAACTGAGTTCTTGTTTAGGTATTACAATGATTGACTGAAAATATGAAATGTGGAAAAGGAATACAGGGGAAGGGAGGGGTGGTGGGAGGCCTAAGCCTAAACATTCACTCTACTCATTGACCTGTCTTAAATTTTAATACCTTTGTATGCAGCAAGTAAAGGAAGACAGTCACAGGACAGTGAATGACAGCCTGTGGCCATTTAGTAATTGTTTTCACTATTCTCTTTCTTCGGAAGGTTATACGAAGCTCAAAAATTTATACTTTTCCACTCAGTCGAGTTTATTGATTACATGGATAGTGTGGAATCAAGTGTAGAAAAAGCAAACTCTAGATTATTATTATTATTATTATTAGCACCGCGTCTTACTACCCGTATGGGTTATACGCACTTACGCTAATGTGTAATGGTAGGGTGATTGTGAGATGAAATGAAGGACCTACAGTTTAACGTGGAATCCGAACCACGGTTATTCCCACTATAAAAATATTTGTTAATTTAGTTTTAAAATAAATACATTATTTACTAACTCATCATCACCCTCAAATAACTTCAATACATCTTATTTTTGTTTAGACCATGATTTTAGAGACTCTGATCATCAACGCGATAAACTCATTGAGTGTTTGCGCATTGTAATTTTCCATTAATCCTGAAAACAGATGTTTTTACTCTACCTTTAAAAATTGCTTTTATATGTGTATGAGTGTTATACTATCTTAACTATTTGAATTCTTACACTAGGAGGTGTAAGAGAATTAGGGACATAGAATATAGAGGAAACGTAATCAAAGTTTCATTAAAGGATAGTGAAAAATTATTTAGGAATAACCCCCCTTGGTGTATCCAAAATGAATTCAAACACTGACTTCACTGATACTAGAAAACCAAAAACCATATTAGATTAGGTTTATGCCTGAGTCCTCGTGTCCAAATATGTGGCTTCATAATAATGAGCTGTACCTTACAGCTTTGGTCGTAGTTTTATGTTACCAACAAATTATTTTATTTATTATAAGCACCATTTCAGATACGTATTAAACGAGGAAAATATTGTGTATGTCCAAGATACCACATACAATATTAACTCTAGTAAGGAACCAAATATATAATTTAATCTTTTGCAGCCCTTGTATAAAGATAGCCCCTTACCTGCCAGCATTGCTTCAATGAACATCAAAATAAATAGCTTATATTTATTTTCTAAGAAACAAAAATAGAATAATTTGAAAGAATCACTCTAAAGCAAGAACCCTATTGCACCAAACAACATTACGCTGCTGCCCAAGTACCAAGCACCAGACGTGACGAAGTATGTATATTGCTTACGCCTATTTTTTTTTTGACACTACTTCACTGTCTCTTGATTTAATGTGATGGTATGGTGCTTACCTTGTTCCCATACAAATTAAAATTACAATAGAAAAAAGTATGATTCCAATCCTATGAATACTTTTTAGTTTACTGTCAACAAATAACCAGAGTTTATTTTGAACAGACAAGTAGACCAAAAATTACTAAAAATGTATTGTTTGGTCTTCTTAACGTTAATAATATACAGATAATTGAATTATTCCATAAAAATTCGAAATGTAGAGCTATAGCTAAGAGCATTATTATACGTATACATATCTTAGTAAGTATTCGAATCAGGTGGTAGAGTTAAAAAATCCATTTTGCTGTGCTGAACCATTAAGCCAAGATCCAGGTATTCTTGAGACTAAAGAAGCTACTAATATGTTGAACCATAAAGCTTCTGGTTTAGAGTCATTTTAATCAGCGCCAATAAAGGGAGGTAATGAAATGTTTGTTGTATAAATTCATAACCCACTTTGATCTATATATAACCGTGTGGTTATGCCTCAGAAATGTAAGGAAAGTATAACTTATCCCATTTTCAAAATTTTATATAAAACAGTTTGTAATCGCTATAGAATGATCTCACAAGTTACTAAAATTTATCATAATAATTTTAATGAGATTGGTGCAAAGTCATACATGCAGATGAAAATATAATTGTGGATCATCAATGTGAATTTCGACAAAATAGATTGACAACAGATTAAATTGATATTATTATTATTATTATTATTAGCACCGCGTCTTACTACCCGTTCGGGTTATACGCACTTACACTAATGTGTAATGGTAGGGTGAATGTGAGATGAAATGAAGGACCTACAGTTTAACGTGGAATCCGAACCACGGTGGAGGCCTGGCATTCCTCACATTCACAAGATGTCTTGTCAGAGGTGAAGGAAGGGTTTGGTAATCAGATAAATCTTTGCCGGGACCAAGGATTGAACCCCGGCCGCCAGCATAGAAGTCTGACACCTTACCCCTAGACCGCCAGGTCACCTACTAAATTGATACTATTTGGTATTATTAAAGAGAGGGCGCAAATACAACAGAACTGATAATCAATTCTTTATAAGTTTTGAAAAGGCTTGTTGCTCTGTTAAAATAAAGTAAGTTACTATTATTTTAAATTTTAGTTTAATTTGGGATGCCAAAATTACTGATCAATATAATAACTGGGGTATGTTTAATAGACACTGGTGGCAGAGTACATGTTTGATGTCATTTATCAGATGCTTTTGAAATACATAATGTATTGAAAAAAGCTATGCACATTACGATTGATTTTGGATTTAGCATTAGCATATGCTATTAGGTTAGTTCAAGAGAGTAGGTGAGACTCAACACTAAGTGGTACAGCGCAGCTATTAAAATACAAAGATAATTCAGATTTGCTAGATCATAGAAAGGATGCTACTGCAGAAATTGTATTTTATCCAGCAAGAAAACTGTTAACACAGATTTAGGAGAAAAATTCATAGATTATTGTGAAAAACTTAGGATATATTATTTGATAGAGTTAATGAGGTCAAATACTTAAAAAAATTCTAACTAGTAATAATCATATTATAATGAAAATTGGAAGCATAAAAATGTATAGAAGTGCATACAATTCCATAGTCAGTTAGTTGTTAAAATATTGCCCGTAGTTGAGAATATCAAGCTCAGAATATACAAAACAAGTTTTACCGTGTGTTCGCTATAGTTTTGAAGTATGGTATCCTACCTAGCATGACGAGAAGACATTTAAAGTGTTCGCAGATAAGGTATTTAGGAAAATATTTGGTACCAATAGGGATGAAGAAAATAGATAATGGAGGAGGTTAAAAGCTGATGAGTTTTATACTATACACCCAACCAAACATGGTTAAGGTAATACAATTTTGCAAGTCACAGTGTGCAAGACATGCAGCGTAAATAGAAGAAACTAGAACATCGTTTATGATATTGACCGGTAGAACTAACAGAAAAATATATATTCAGATGGACGGAAAGGATTAGAATGTACCTGAAAGAGATATTGTGTAGTGAAGTTGACTGGGTAGAGCTAGCTCAAGGGAGGGATAGGGTGTGATATGATGGACTGGATAGAACTAGTCCAAGGTAGAGATGGGTGTCGTACTTTAGTAATTACGGCAATGAACTTTCGAGCTCCCAATGCCATAGAGTAATAACATTTTTTCTAGCACTGAGTCTTACTAACCTTTTGGGTTATACGCTTGTGTCCTAATCTCTTCGCTGATGGTTTTAGGGATTAGGAAGGGCATATTTAGAGAAAGTGTACCCGTATTGGCATGGAGTAAGAATGGAAAATTAGTTTGTATAAATCACCCTCAGTACTCCCGACCATGATTTTAGCCTCGATCTCCCCATCATCGACAGTCTAGTCTACTGAGAGAGTAGCGCCTTAGACCACATGTCCACCAAGACGGGTATCACTATATCGTGTTACATCAAGTCTTAAGTAGATAGTAAGGAACGTTTTTCATAGCTATCAAAGTTACTATAAAAGCTTAACGTAAACTTATGTTAACAGCGAATGTTACTATTAATATATAAGTATCTATACTTAAATTAAAGAGAAAAACTATCGAGGTTTACTAAGATAAAATATATATCTTTGTAAATTCAAAAAATTTTCCCACCTTCATCCTTATATAATTGGTTGTTTTGGTGCCTAACTCGAGACCTTAGTTTACGGCTTATCATAAACATTATATTAATTTTGGTTATCTGTTAAGGCTTTAATATTTATTGCTAGGATATTTTTGTATTGATATATTTTGATTTCTATGATAATTACTCTTTAAAATACATGTACAGTGAAAGCCCAACTATATATAAAAAAAAGAGTAAATAATATGTTACGAAGATAAGCTATCAAGCCTTACGAAATAATTATCCATAAATACCAGCCGACCTGACTAGAAAGTACCGGTATAACAAATGAACGTTATTTGTTTATTCTTCCCTTCTTTCAGAATTGTGCCGTGTCGGATTTAGATTAATGTTTCGACAATTGTTCTCACTCCCTTTAACCTCACATCCCCCTCGCCTTATACAACCCCCTCACCCCCCTCACCAACACTACACACATACACACACCACCACCACCACCCTCAACCTATCCGTTTCCTAAGTCTACTCGCCGCACAAACTTTCGGGGAACTAGCAGCTTTGCTCGGTTCGTCCATTGTGTTAAGGGTTATACAAACAGAGTTTTGGTTTTCCTCACACGCGCTGCCGTACAATGGCGGCTGGTCCAGAATTGGGGAGGGGTGTGAGAAGGGTGAAATGGTGACTGGAGGCGAGAAACTTACCACTTTTAGCTAGGAAAGGGGTGCTCCACCCTCTTGGGAATGTAATTGTTAACGAGAGTACCCATTGATAACTGCAGTACAATGTTCAGTTAGAAAGGTAGAAATTCGTATAGTCAGACTTTTGGTGTAGGTCATTTTATCTTCTGCGCTCATTTTTGATAGATATTATTAATACACTAGCTTTTACCTGTCGCGGCTTCACCCGCAATAATTGATACAATCTTTTAAATTTTAAATAAACGGTTTTGGTCATAAATCAAACTTTTTTTTTTCAAATATCTATGCGTTTTTCTCAGTTCTTGCTGTAAATAATTTTGCNAAACTGTTTTGGTCATAAATCAAACTTTATTTTTTTCAAATATCTATGCGTTTTTCTCAGTTCTTGCTGTAAATAATTTTGCCGTATTTTAATTTTCACTTTTAAATATTTCGTAATAAAAGAAATATATATTATTTAAGTTATCAATTATAATTTTTTTAAATTTTAATCTTCATAATTAGTAAAATAAATAAATAAATGAAATAATATTTTTTTCGAACTATATAGCTAAAAAAAATCACATATTTATTATTTATTACATCACACCAATTACTATTTACTTTAATTACAAAATATTAAATCACAAATTTTTAAATAACATCATTTAAATCACATTATAATCATATATTTATTATTAATGTAAAATCAAAGGTTGGTAATAGCCCTATATGTTATTCCAAGACATACTCTACCAACGTAAAAAGTTTCATTCGAATCCGTTCAACAGTTTTGACGTGATTGAGTAACAAACATCCAAACACACAAACTTTCGCATTTATAATATTAGTAAGATTTAGATATACAATAAAATTACATACTAGAGTTACGTATATTATATGCCACAAAAAAATACGTATTTTCTAAAAGGCCTATTCTAAGAGGTTTCGACTGAAATATAGTAAGCCCTCAGCGGTAATAAAGGGTTTGGGGTTTTAATCTGGTTATGATTTACTAAGGGATGGTTTATCAAAAATGGTTTATTATCAACACTTCCCAAAAATTAGGGAGTATTTTCTCTTAGTTCTTTCTAATCTATAAATTATTAGTGTAGATAAATTATATAGCTCAAATACGTAGTTGAGACACGTAGCTAAGTGATAATAAGATAGTAGAAACAATTAATGACAACTAGTTCAACAACGTCCCTTCAAAGTTCTGAAACGTTTTCAGGAGTTTAGTTCACATGTAACATAGTAAAATAAAAAAAACTGGGGAATTTATTTATACTCCTCTATATGCGTAGCCACATCTCGAATAATCAGGAGATTACTGTATTTATTTATTTATTTTTAAGTAGACTCTTTGGAAGAAGGTTGATTTATTAGAAAATAACCAAGCCAGGCCTAAATTAATCAATATTAAACGATTAACGATAGATAATGAGTTTAAAATATGTGGAAGAAGCATATATGTAATGTTTTTGAATACTATTTTTGGCAGACACTTCATTTCTAATTTTGTGGCCAAAGAATAATAAAAACGATATTTTTTTATTTAAAAAGGTTTATGTTATTTATAGATGCAAGCCCAGTGAGAATAATGACTTTCATTCTAAGATATTTAAACAACCATGTTAAAACTATCCTTCCAACACTCCCTTCATACTATCTTTCTTCTAAGGACTTGTAATACCGGAACGCTTACGAAAGTTTGTATGTACAAACTTAATTATAATTTATTTAAAATCTTTGAAATATTTGACTTCCATATTTTAGCGAATTTTTTCAACCTGAAGAAATTAATGATACGCCAATTAAGATGGATCTAACAACTAATTTATATATTTTTTTTTTTAAAAGAGGAAGAGGTGAAAGTTTTTTCCTTGTCTAAGTAATTATAAACTGCTCTTCAAAGCAATATAGATAGCTTGTAATTTCAAATTAAAACAAGTAACCAATCAAAACTTTATCTAATTAATTAAATCTTTCTCAATAAATATTACATAAGTAACTAAGTTATGAATTCGAAGGAAATTTTTATGGACATATCGTTCAAAGCTGTCACTAAGAGAAAAAAACACATATAGCCTATATAATAAGAATGTATTATTAATTTTATTAAATGTGGTATTAAGATGTATAAGTCAGATTAAAGAAAGAAAAAATTTAGGAGAAATGTTCCCGTATTGACACGAAGTGAAATTGGGTACAACAAATGATAAGGGAAAGTTATTTGATGAGTCACTTTCATTATATCCTGTAAGGATTTGACCCTTGGTCTACAAACCAAAGTAGACGTGCTTTGATGACGTTAGTTTTTTTAACTAATATATATATATATANTATATATTCAATCTAAAATTACATTTAGTAGATAGTAAGATAAAGATCAAAGATTTATTTTTACATTCTTATTATTAGAAGCTTAAATGTACAGTGTACACGGTATTTTTTATCTCTAAAGATGATCGAAATCTTGATTATATCAATAGTTTTATTAGCTTCTATTCCATAACTATTATTTTATAAAGAAGGATTTCAATTAAAATCAGTTACTAGATGTTTGAGGATGCTTCATGTGTATTGAGTAAGCAAACATACTTTAAGAGAAATAAACATAATATTAGAAAGCATTTTTATTATTTCAGAGAAAAACAAGATTAAAAAAATGTATTTATTTCATTTGCATTGCACTTTTCTACCAGTGTGTACTTTCCAAAATCTCACACTAAGGAAGTAAGGTGTAGAAAGTCAAGAGTTTATTTGAAATGGAACTGAATTCTCGTGGAGGGAGTGTGAAAAACCACATAGGGAGAGAATAAAAATGATTACAACTATTGGTAATAGAAGCCCACCGTTTCACAAATTTGATTCTCATTATTTTTAAACAGATTAAAGACAATCCAGAGTAGTGTATAGTTATCATTTGAAGCATTCTTTTACATAAACTGTAAATTATTTTTCACGATCAAAATTAATAATATTTCATTCAACCAATGAAAATCGTGCAATTGACAGATGGGTAAATGAATCTTGGAGAGTAGTTGGATTTATCGGGAATATTTATTGCAAAGCGTGAAGTAGTATCGAAAGAGTCAAAGATGGCAGTATGTAAAAGTGTGTTGACGTCAACATTGTTGTATGGATGTTAAGCGTGTGTTTATCAGGAGAAACACAAGAGGAAGATGAATGCGGTTGGAATGATATATTTAACAAATGTGTATGGAAAAACTCGTAAGAACAGTCAGTATTGAATTAAGCTTAAGGAGTACGGATTGAAAAGGATTCCAATAGGTCAATGGGAAAGAAGTGCGTAACTTTGGTTTGGGAATGTTGAGAGGATGATTATGGATCTAGTGACGAAGCAAATATATGAAGGTATAGTGTGTGGATGAAAAGGAAGGTGCAGGTGACGTAAGACGTGGCTTATCGTTATAAATGAATGTATGAAAATTAGAAACATTAAGAATTTTAGGAATTAAAATGCATGCCTGACTCGGTGTATGGAAGGTGTTTAAGCGATGGGAATATGGAAAGTTAGTGAAGTGTGGAGAAAAATAATGAGGTTGGATAAACAACTGAGTTATAATTTTTTGATCTATATTCACAGTTTATTACCTATCCCCATAAGGAAACGGATTACTTAGATAGGTAGGTATTTAATTATTGGTGTTACTTAACAAGAATATATACTATTCAAACGACTTGGCACATTTAGTAAATTACAATGTTTGAATATTATTTTACTAACTTTGATAACCACCTGCTTCAGTAATGGCACAAAACAAGGCGTCAGACTCACAATAATTTAGACTGCCAAATAAAATGAGATTGTATTACAAATTAGGAGTGTGCTAGTACATTTTACACTTCGAGTTGAGTTTGAATATATTTTTTTTAAAAGTTTGAATAGTATAAAGATATATTTGTACAACAAATATATCCAGTTTAATTTCTTTAATGAGTCAAACAATAAAGTATAAATATTTACAAATTTAAAGTTTTTAGAATAATACTTTTTGTGAAAGAATGTATAATCAAACAAATAAAATTCGATGTAATTTTACATTTTTTTAAATTAGACAAAAGAAAATATTGAAGGATTTTATTATTAAGAAATTATATTTTCAAATGGAATAAGATTAATTATTATACTAGGAATTTTTGAGAAAAAGATCGGGAATTCCGAATACTCATATTTTTCGAGTTTTGTAAAATTCTCCGAGTTCGAGTACACACCAAAACTGGAATCGAACTCAATTTTTTTAATACTCGCACACCCCTAGTTGTTATCCTATACGGGTGTACTTGATGTGAATTTTTATAAATATTTTATCACTCTCCACGCCAATTCGAACATGCTTCCTTTAAATTAAATCTTCCTTTTGCCTAACTCATTAGTGTAGTTAGAACATATGCGCTTAAATAATAATTATTATTATTATTACCACCGCGTCTTACTATACGTTCAGGTTATACGCACTTACGCTAATGTATAATGGTAGGGTGATTGTGAGATGAAATGGAGGACCTACAGTTTAACGTGGAATCCGTGAATCCGAACCACGGTGGAGGCCTGGCATTCCCCACATTCACAAGTTGTGATTAATACACGTATTGTCAGAGGTGAAGGAAGGGTTTGCTAATCAGATAAATCTGTGCTGGGACAGAGGATTGAACCCCGGACCCCAGCACAGAAGTCTGACACCTTACCCCTAGACCACTAGGTCACCGCGCTTAACTTGAACACGTAGTTGGACATGGTGCTTAAATTATATATATTATTTTATTATTTCTGTTGTCAACATCCATTTTTCTCAACTAATACAAATCCTACAGCAATGAATAAGGTATCAGTTGATAGAATTGTTTACCGACTTCTGACCTATATTACTCAGTTTTAAGTTAAAACATATTGTTTGTTTAAAATTTAAGCTACAAGAAAAATCTAACAATATTTTTGTATCAATTACCGTAAATAAACTATCTGTGCTATTTTGTATATACACTTTGCTGAGTATTTAATTTCAAAAAACCAACTAAACACTAGATACATTTTTTTTGGGGAGGGGGGGGGAGGGGAAGGTTTAACGTGTGAAATTTTTGCATGGGCTTAGCTGGTTAATAATGAATAGCTATAAAAACGTTTCCTAGCTAGAATCTGACCGTGACCCAGTATATAGAAGTAATGATTATTATGACAAATATTCCGTACTACACATTATCTTACTACCCATCTGGACTATTCACAAGGGCTTGTCCTTGTGGATTCTACGCATTACGCATGTCCCTACAATAATTTAAAAGCATTTTTTTTATCCCCGTGTGATAATACCAGTCTATGCTACACGCATATATGATAAATATTATAATTGAGTAGGGATGAGGAAAGAAGGATTTTAGAGGTAATCTATCCTTATTTGAGTGGAAGGAGAGTGGGAAAAAATTTAGGAAAAACCACGCTCAGTAAAACCGACTGGGACTTGAACCTAGATATCCCCTCTCAGAATGGCTGTCTAACACGAGAGTGATGCCTTAGACCATTCACCCACTGAAGCGGAGTTAAATATAATTAGGAAGGTTGAATTATATAAGTGTACAATTATTTGCAAGGAGGAAGAGTGGCTGACTATTTAGGAAATACACTTCAATAGGGTTGCCTGTAATTCAAAAGCACCCCGTCCCTGGCAAACCAGACAAGATATGATTGATGCCTTTGTTCAAATTCTTACTGGTACGGAGACAATATTCAGTGCATAAGTTAAAGTATGATTCTGGTTATAAGAAACCTTTAGAAAATACAAATATATTTTTTGAGATAAACATTGTTACTTATTTCTTTATAATAAATATTATTCTATAATGAGGCCTATTAATATTAAATAATATGAAAATTAATACTTACAAATCACATCACATGACTTAATTTATATATGCCATATGCAGATATAGTTTAAGTACTAATCGAAGTTGCCTGGGAAAATTATTTTAACTTTTTATTTTAATAATTATTATTGTAAGTGGAAGATAACATTAGATTTTAAAATTTTGAATTAAAGATGCACAAGTTCCTGCTACTAATTTAAAAAAAATCAGATCTCTGTTGCGGTATACATCACGCATTATACATGGCAAACAGATTCTTCTTTATATTAATATAAATATTGAAATAAGTCTTAAAACTGGTTTATTAACTTTAATAAATGTAAAAAAAAATCTTCCTATTTACATATATCAGACTGTACCTCTCGTTTATATTAATAATTAAGTACTGACGCTTTGTTTAAGTACTTGGTCAAAATGCGGTGTTCTATTTATGTCAGTCCTTAAGACTTAATTGAATAACGTTGTTATTAAATTAATGTAAGTTGAGTTATACAAACATTAATTATAAATTCACACTACATGAGACCAAAAGGAAGAAGAAATATCGACTGTATTTCCACCAGAGCTATTTTATTCGTCTAAAATAATTTAATTATGTTTAAAGCATAAAATTATTAATTCCTTTTTTTTTAACCCCTCCTTCTCGCTTCTAGTATTCCACCGCGCTCTGCGGAATTCAATTCCCTCACACGCTATTTTCAAGTATGGCGAGTAACACAGTCGCTGCACGAGAGGGGGTCATGCCGTGTGTAATTTGCATATTCATATAGGTCAGTGAATCTGTATCTCATACGCTACGGTGGTTCACATGTGGAGGAATTGAGCTGTTCAGGGGAAGGGGAAAGGGTTTAATTTTGTCTGGCGAGAAAAATGAAACTAAAGGGGTGGACCTTTTTTTGAAATAATCAATATTGATGGATATATTTTTCGAAACGTTAATATTTATAAATTGCCAGTTAAGAAATAATTTTGAGCTATAATAATCTACTATCCCTAACCTATACAAAGATGTTCGTTTGGGGGATTGTATGTTAACGATAAACTCAAATAACACTGGAATGGTTTGGACATACTTTTTATTCACAAATTTCCTTATGCTCTCAGGACAGTCACATGCTGTATTTATTCCTGTTAAAATATAATAAATTTTATAATTTCTCAAATATTGTGTTTTAAACCATGTAATTACCTGTTAGTTTCTCCTTTTTGTCTTAACAAGATCTATAAATCAACTTCTAGTGAAAGTGGTTAGTGACCGCATAATAGTGAGCGTACCGGTCTTGGGGGATTTCCATATATTGCGAATCTCAAGTAGTAGTTCAGTCCTGGAATTATTTTTCTCAAATAAGATGAATCGTTTCAATATCTACAGTTTAACTTCGCAAAATAAGCGCAATCCTGTTGATGATTGACATCTTTTTAAGCGCCCATTTCAATTAACAATACCTTTTTTTTTTTAATATCTGGGTATTATACCATCAAATAAACATGGCTCCCCAGTACGGTTAGAAATTGAATAGAAAAGAACCAGCCATAATATATTATTTAATTTGGGGGCGAGAGATTGAAGATGTGCCTTATAAAATATGTTATATAACTTGAACTAGTTTTGAATATAAACTATATTATTTTCAATTTTGGTATACATTTATATTTGATGTAGATTTTAAAAAAACTATAAAATAATATTATATTAATAAAGCCAGTACGTATAGTTATTTATACAATAAGAATGTTAGAATATTTAAATAAAACGTACTAATTTAATTACTGACATACATATAATAAGAAAATACCAATAGACCAAATGCATAAGTTAAATTAAACTCGATAGACCTTGATGTTCAAGAAATTGACTTGAATTTTAAATAATAAAAAAGATGAAATAACTTTTCATTATTCCAATCTTAGAGCATTTTTAACTCTCATCACGTCATTGTAATTAGAATGTACCCAAACAAGAGTTCTAGTTCATTATATTAATAGTCAAAGTTCAGGGATTTGTGCAACTCCAAAAATTACAAAAAGAAAGTCAATTTTTAGATAACTCAACAAGGTTTTTTTTAGTAATATTGGTAACCCAGTTTGAATAAAATCCATAAATTCAGTGACTAGCGAGAATGGTCTAAAAATTATGACCCACTACTGGAAATTTGTAAACTCCGATAAAATGATTTTAGAACTAATTGTTTTAAAATTTAAACTCCATTTAGTACAGCTAGAAATATTTACTCGTATGTCGACAGAAATGATCATTTTATGAAATTGTTGCTTCCCTTATGAATTATTCATTAAAAAAGTTGAAATTTGTTTGTTATTTTTTGTTTTAAATCATGAATTTTAAGTGGAAAATTATAAAGATTGTTTATTTAAAACTCAATCATTTAAGAAATAAATCAACTAACGTTTTAAGTATATATTCTTAGCATTGTTAAGGCTATACGCATATGTATTAATTAGGCTAGTGTGTTAACGATTAAAAAGGCTATATTTAGAGGAAGTTTACCCACATTTGCGTGGCGGGAGAATAGAAAATAGATGTGAAAAACCACCTTAGGTAGGGCTACACCCGACTTGTATCTACCCTCTGGCAGACCAGTTTGACACGAGAGTGACGCCTTAGACCATGTAGTCAACAAATAGGGTAGTGTTACCAATACTGGCAGCATATAGATATGTTTGAATTGTTCAAACTGTTCTTAAAACAATATATCAGGGTCACTCCATTAAATTTTTATTCCTAAGTGTTATAGTAGTGTTAACTTGAATAAATTGTTTAATTTTAATAAACTGAAAAAAAAATTGCACCTTTATTAATCATTTCACATAATTTAATATTAAGAAAGGTTACATTATTTGTGTTAAGGTGACCTGGTGGTCTAAGGGTAGTGTCGGACTTATGTGCTGGGGGTCCGGAGTTCAATTCTCTGTCCCAGCACACTGATTTATCTGATTACCAAACCCTTCCTTAACCTCTGACAAGACGTGTATTAATCACATCTTGTGAATGTGGGGAATGCCAGGCCTCCACCGTGGCTCGGATTCCACGTTAAACTGTAGATCCCCCATTTCATCTCACAATCACCCTACTATTACACATTTGGTTAAGTGCGTGTAAACCGAATGGGTAGTAAGACGCGGTGCTAATAATAATAATAATAATAATAATAATAATAATAATAATACATTCTTTGTAGTAATTTGTTCAGTATTAATTGGAGCACAAAGGGGTCTTAACCAAACTTTATTACGTAAAATGTTATCAGAGTTAGGTGATATGGCATGCTTAGCCTCACCATGGACATGTATAATATAACTAAAGATATTCCTGCATCGGTAGGCACGCGGCCTGAAAGTTGAACTCGTCTACTTAGGGTATTACGTGACTACAAGGAGGGGGTTTGGATACCAGCAATCTGTAGTAGGAGAGATTTTATTACTAAATAACTACCTACTTCAGTGGTCAAATGGTCCACGCCATCACTCTCTCGCAATAAACTGCAATGCTGATGATGAGGATATCAGGGTTAAAATCCCTTTCAGGTGTACTAAAATTTATTATTTTCCCGAATTGTTTACCACTCTCCCATTATGCAAATGCGGAAAAACATCTTCTATCTTCAATCGTTCTCATCCCTAGTAAAATATATAATTAGTACGTATGCGTCTAACCAATGTGGATATTTAGACGCCTCGAAGAAAATAATGATTTTTAATAGTTTCTTAATCTCCATATAAACAAATTCGGGTATATTACCTTTAAATTTTAACTTCCTCCTCCCTACCCTGTTAACTTAAATAAATTTTGATAGCTTGAATGAAAAGTAAGACAAGGTGGAAAGAATAACAATTTAAGTGCGTAAGGGATAGTTTTTTCTTGTCACAATTTGGTGTAGCATCATTTCTAAATACGAGTTTTATCACATTTAATTAAAAAACCTTATTATTTTACCCTGTTTCGTTAAATAATTTTGATAATGGAATTCCATTACGAACAATAGAGCCTACACAGATTTAAAAAAATATCACAAGTGTGTAATAATTTATATATACTGACTGTATTCAGGAGTCTGTGGTTGGTTTTAATTGGACTCTCAAATACAACAAACCTCGTATCGGATGGTGGAGGTAAACGTCCGTCTTAAATAGTTGGGGGGTTAGAGGGGGATTGAGGGATGGTAGGGGGTGTTTGCGGTAAACAGCCATCAGAGGGTGTAAAGCTCGTAAACCACGCGCTCTCAACCCCTTTTACGCCTCCTTCACTAAACTTTCGTTATATATCTACACTTTCAGAGCTATGACAATCATCGGCCTACTCCATTCTAAAGTAAGAGGACACAATTATCGTAAAATGAACATTTCAGAATTATATTTCTTCTGTACACGAAATACTGTGAGTAAATTATAATAATATGTTGATATTAACTATACATTTCTAAATTATTACTGTTTATAATAATAATAATAACTTGACCTTAATTTTAAGATACATAATAATAATTATGATTATTTATGGAGTTAAACTTAAAATTATACTTACTTTAATATAATTAAATTATGATTAAAGAATAAATATTAATATACCAATCTCTTAGTAAATTAAAATCATTATGAGGCTGTTTTTATATTAAAAAAAGTAACAAGATAAATGTACTCACACCTCAATTTTTGTAAATCCCTCTAATACCTTTGATTCGATAAATTCATAATTCAGATGAAACGTTAGATAAGTGTAGTAATTAAATGAAGACTATTTAAATATTAAGGTTTTTGTTTATTTTAAATAGATATGTATTATATTTGACATTTACTATACATAAAATAAAAGTAATAATAATAATGCCTTTATTTAACTGGCCAAGTTAAAGAATTAGTTTTCTCTTCCACCTGGCCAACTTTGAATATAACACAATATTACATTTATTGAAAAACCAATAATATATCGTAAATATAATATATAATACATATCTATGCAAAATTCACAAAACCCCTTATTATTTAAACATTCTTCGTTTAATTACTACACATTTTAATGTTTAGTATATGTGATGAATTTGTAGAATAAAATAAATTGAGGAATTTTAAATAAGTTAGGTGTGAGTACATTTGTCTTGATACTATTTTTTTTATGAAAATAACCTCAATATAATAACAATATATAACGTTTGTTAGGAAATTCATAACACAATCTACACATAAAGCTTGTGTGAACCTAAATTAATACACAATCCTGATAAACTTACATCCGGAAAGTTATGCCAATGCCATTAAATTTTGTCCAGAGTTTCGGCGTACAGCGCCGGGATATCAAAGATGTTCAAGCATACGTGTAGAACAGGTCGCCGTACCACATAAAGTAATTTTCATTGGAAATTAGAATGGGCTTTGAGCTGTAATTTTAAACAGTGTATGTATACTAGATATTATTATAATATTTAAAGTGGATTTGGAGATTTTTTCTTTTACCCTTCACGTTTAGATACATATCTTAATTCAAAATATTATTGATGACATTTTATAATAATTTTGTATACAAAGTTTTAGCCCGATCGGTAAAATTGTTTAGGATCTAGGCGTCGGTAAAATGGTTCCAGCTTTAGGCATCACTGAAATTAGTTAGGCTCTAGTCCAAGCTACAGGCACACATTCAGACAGACGGACAGGCAGGACACCACCGTGAAAACCACTTTTTGGTATCAGGAGGTCATGAAACGTCAAAATTTATAGAAATATAGTGTTCAATTTTTCTTTTGAGGATCATAATATTATTCTCTAGGAGGGGACAAGAGAAATTATTAAAAAGTGAATTTACATATTCAATAATAAATTAAAAGTATTGATCTCATGATTTGAAGAGTACTATTTGATAAGTCATGAATTCTGTTGGATTTTAAAAGGAATAAATTTAAACCATGTTAATACTGAAGGTATAAGAAGCAAAAGAGCCAAAATTCTGTCCAAATCGATTTAACTGCTTATGAGTTTATCACGAATATTTTGTTTAAACTTTGAAAGCTCAGCCTCTAGTTACTATTAAAATACAAATAAGTTAATATCGTACATTCTCCAAAAGAATTTCTTTCGCTTAAAAATGCAATATGTTTGTGGAATGGATTTAATTATAATTATTCTTTAATCCCTTAGTGGGAGTAGTAACAAATTCAATCGACTATAATGTTGTAAGAGCAATCAATGTCCGTCGCTTTTATGCAAAGAAGAATTAAGTTTCCTCCATCCGGATTGGAATCCTTTGACAGAAATTGTAGTAAGGGTTTGGAAAAGATGTTTGCGACCAGGCAAACAAACGCTTTGGGGATAAAAGCACGCAAGCCTGTGTGGAAAAGAGAGCTTTTTTTGAGAAACAATACCCGATTCCAAAGCAAATGTAACTCTTAATATGAGAGCTGAGTGAGGTAGAAAGCCAATTTCTTTCATCGTACTGGAAAAAGCATTCGTATGTGTGTAAGTTCCCTTTTGATTCGTATTTGTTAAACGACTAAACAAGCCACATGAAAGTTTCGTGTGGAAACAAACACGAGATAGAATGAAACGGAACTCGACGAGTTTTGTTCTGAACTCTGGCAATTAACGTTTCCAAGTTTTATAATATAAAGGGCAGTATAAAACGTTGGTTTCCAAACTGTGGAGCACATCCTATTGGGAGAGAGTGGGGGCGTGAAGAACCTCTAATGAGTACACGGGACCATTATTAAATAATGTTAAAAATCAGTTAAGAACAGATGAAGACATTTATTTTATTTTAATCCCTTAACCAATGTAAGCTAACTTTTGTACCCATTGTCACATATATTGCAGAAACATGAACATTAATTGTAAGAGACTAGGAATGTGAAGGCCATGGGAATGAATTGTGTGAGGAGAATGTTAGCTTTTATGAGGATAAACACGATTAGGAATAAAGTTATCCTGAAAAAAAGTGGGGATTCAACCAGTGCATAAGATAGTATAGGAAGCAAGTTTGAGATTATATGGATATGTAATCAGGATGGGAAATGAGAGGAAGGCAAATAAAACGTAGGAAATAAAGTGTGTATGAAAAAGACCCCAAGAGTGGCCAAGAAATAGATAAGAGGAGAAGAATGGATGAAATTAAAGGAGGAAGAGTAGTGGAAGATTAGAGGAAGATGGAGGCATTTTACTAAACTGACCCAGCCACATGTTGGAATTAATTGTTGATAATGATGATGATGAACCAACGAAGGATTATTTTTTCTTTTGGGATTGGCTGCATCGTCTATAATTTGCAACAATTAAGCTGCTAGCCAAATGTAACACGCTCGAACGAATGCAGATATGTATTTTCCAGCTCGCAAGACTTAGATTCACCCCATCTATCCTCTCTAGAATTTCTTCAACTACTATTGTGTGTACATCACCGAATTTTCAACTCTTGACTCCCGTAAAAACTAAACATCACTGTCGACTTGAAATTAATAGTAATTTCCTGTGTCCGCTGTCAAACATCAAACCCAATATTCAAGAATTGATGAAAACAAATCATGGTCAGTATCACACTAATTTTTGTTTGTGTCATTATGCTGCCAGTTTTACATTAAATTAAATATGAAAATAAGAAGCTAAAGGATATATCTAAATATTTAGAGTTTTTTTTTACAAGCATCAAAAAAATTTGGGAGTGAGGGAAAGCTGTATAAGTTTGAAGATATACCCAGGGGGACGTCAACTGAAAAAGTTTGGGAGCCATTTATATAGACTCTTAGCTGCTATATATCAGATTTTTTTTTATCTTTCTTAATAGGAGTCACCCCTATCTATTTTGATAGCAGCTTTCATTTTGATCTTATTTACCATATATTATGGGTTGGCATATTTATATTCACCACTCTATTAACAGCCTGACAACATACATCAGTCTTAGTGGCACATATGCATACTGAATAAGATGACATGGATTTGATACCCTAAATAGCTAAAAGTAATTTAGTTTTTTAGTTCGAATATACACCTTTGACCATATTGAATCAACGATTGAGAGGTCAACTATTGTGTTGTTTCTATAATTTAATCGGTCATTTTTAAAAGGCCATGGATATATAAACTTCACAGGAGAGAAAATTATTATATTACTTTGAAGGCCATAGTCCTAGAAACAAGTATTTTAGAAAGGAATGCTAACATTTATGTTATATTAAAAGCTCTTAAAATTTAATGTTTGCATGAAATTTGTACCATCCCTCTACAGTAGTATTAAAAAATATAAAAAAGTGAGTTTTGGTAGTGTACCCCAAACAACGTAAACAAATGTATCTGAAAATAGTTATAAATAAATCTATTACTACCAAAATTTAATCTTTTTTTTTCTGAAAACTGAGAATGTAAATAATATCACAAATGATATGATGATTTTTTTCTAGGGGATCTTTAAAAACTATTAGTCTTTAATTTATTTTCTAATAAATTTACGCATTTGTTTGTAAAGGGAATTCACAAGATAGCAAGGGCAAAATATTTTTTGTTTCTTATTACATATAGTAAAGGTTCTATCATTCTCTCATTAAAAATAAATAAGCCTTGTGTTTATTTAAATTAAATAGAAAAATAATATTTGTATTTTATCAGGCGCTACAACTAATATATATAATATATATCACATGAACACAGGTATCAATCTTGAATAGTTTGGTTTAATAGTAGGTAATGGAGTCATCACAAACCAGGTTGGGATTACTCAAGCATATTTCTAATTCTCTCTATATATATACGTAAATGCTGGTACAATTCATCTAGATCAGGGATACAAATCTATAACACACCTACCACTGGGTAGCACGCGATCATAATATTCGTGGTACGTTGATATGTAAAAAATAAATATCCAATAAATATTTTACCAACGTCTTATTATAGTTTGAAGTCAATAATATTTTGACAACCCTGAAGGTGTTACTTCTAAAGTTTTTATTTGTTTTTTTGAAATTAATTTAGTCTAATACACTTACTTTGACAATCTAATAAATTTTTCTTTAAAATGAAAGAATTATTAAATATCTACAATTTTATTTGTCCTTCATTATATTTTATAATACTTTTTTTTTAATACTCATCAATAAACGTAGATAAGGTGTTTCACACTATACTATTTCAAAATTCAGTTTGTCTTTAAATGTCACATTGATTGGTAGGCTTTCTCCATCGATGTTCTAGATTATATTTTCCTCAACCCTGTTACATTATGGTTAATCACTGGCGCAACCAAGAGGGCGTGGGTGGTGGTGGGGGTTTGGGGGGATGGTTCAGGGTTGAATCTTCCAAACCTCGCTTCCCACCTACCTCTTTCTTGTCCCAAAAGCTGTTGAAATCATTTATGAGGAACTATTCAAATAAATACATACATAATGGGCTTCCTGTACAGTACATACATCCAGAGGTGTCATTTACGGACACATGTGGAAAAATGCCAGATCTGTGTATATCTGGCCTAGATCAGGGTATATCTGGTCCAGATATGGATCAGTTCTGGCCAGATATGATTTTTACACATGAGGAGGATGAAGATTTAAATGAACTTTCTATGAAGCCAAGGAAAATTAACATACGACTAAAGTGAATTAGTGCACAAGTGATTTTGTGAGTTAAAGAATTAGATCAAGTTGCTTATTATTTTTGAATTTTCAGATTTTAGCTCATAAAATAATTTTATTAATTAAATTTCTCTAACACAATTTATTGAAACTTACATATTTGTATATTATAGCAGTATGCATGGATAAAAATTTGTTCATAAAAACTTAATAGTCCTAATAATTACATAATTATGACCATTTATATTCATTTTAAATTATTTTTATAATTTTTGTATTTCTTTTGATGAATTTGCATTTTGTAATACTTAATTTTTCACAATTTCTCGCGGGAAAAACCAATGGAATCCGCTTAGTTGGTCAGTGAGACTAACCTCCTTCCACAAACTAATCCTGTATGTGCCAGTAGAAAGAGTGGACGGGTAATAAGATGCGGCATATAAAATAATATATTTATTTGTATACTTACCGTTTATAATTAATTTATTAGCTTTTAGATAATCTGTCACAGGCATTGCTTAGTTTGAAAAGAATTTTAATCATTATTTAAAATTTTAATTGTCAAATGACGTGATGCTCATGACCTAAAATGGAATAACTGTTGGTATTAATATACATAAATAATTAATTTAACTTTATCTAATGAGCCAATGTTTAATATATTTTAGCCAAATATAATTATTTTGTATGACAAACCGCAAGAATACTAACTTTATTTTGCGATGAATTCCAACCAACATTAAAATTTAAATATGGAACTCTACGACTTTATAAATAAGTGATTGTTCCCGCTTAAGATGGAACTCACTAAACGTTATTGTTGGTAGCGTTAGAGTGTTCTAATATGTAGTATAAAATAATATTTTTACAATTTATCACCCCACGGTCACTCTGGTCAAATAAAAATAAAAAGGTCGACTTTACAACGAGGTTTAAAATAGACCTGAGGCTACTTACCTTGCCAGAATTATTCATTATTCACAATTAATTATGATGCGAAGTTTACACGTGGAACCTTCTCTGACATGGCTTCAGGCTGTAAAAAATAAGAGAAGTTATTTTAGAATATTAGCTGCCATCCAATCATTTATAGATATCATTCACACATTTTCGGTTTATTATGATTGTTCACCATTTAACGTTTGGAAAATAATATGTTGGTTAATTTAAAATTGAAATTGAATAAAATATAGAGCTATTTAATAAATTTTATATTTCGTAAAGGAATCCAAATGTATTATCTACTTCATTTAGAAATATTTATCTCACACTTTATTTATTTAATCTTTACACTAAGTAATGTAATTATTACAAATCTCTCTTATGCACTTTTTTTAAATGTTAAAGTATAGAGAGAATGAAGGTAATATTTAAAGGAAATGTACGGTCATTTACGTGAAGAGAGAATATAATACCTAAACCACCCTCATAAAGCCCAGCCGGGATGCGATCCTTCAATACTCCCTCAATCCACATTAGTTAGACAAGCCTTATATTTATTCCGAAAGACAATTATTTTGGTTGGAGATTAATAAATTATTGTTAGTAACATAGTTATTAATTAAGTTTTTTAAATAATCATGTCAGAATTATTAGAAAATACGGCATAAAAGAAATATATAATCACAGACAATTATATACATAATATATTATATATATAATGTATATATTATACTTTTATTTAATTGACTACTAGCAAAGAATATTTAAAACAATCTTCTTTAAAATGTTATAACATTGTTTATAGAAAATGTATCGTACTTAATTAAATTTATAGTAGACATACATTCACATATTTAAATAAATTAACAATTTTACTAATATTTTGTTCTAACTTAATCAGAAGAAGTACACAATTGCCAGACAAAAACAAGACATCTTTGCCTTACTTCAAAAGTAGATCCTATTCAAATATTGCAAATTATTATTCATAGCTGATAATTGAGCTCAAGATTTGTAAATCGTTCAACAAAAATATCTATCTAGTAATTTAAGGAAATGGAACTAAACTGTTTTAAGTGTGTGTACCCCCAGATATAATTTCTCTTAAATTTAGTACCCCCAAAGTTGTTAAAACATAATGAAAGTTATACCTAAATATTCTATAATTTACAGCTAAAATAAATAAAAATTAATAAAATACATTCACAATTGTGTTTTAAATAAGAAGTCTTAAATGAGAAACATACAAGTGTATGAATATAAATAATTTTTTAATCCTACGTACCCCCAAAGACGTCTTCACAAACCATCAGGCGTAAACATAATCCAGTTCGAGTAACACTGAACTAATGTGTCGAGCGGATTTAAAATTTACAATTTAAAATTTATTTTTTATTTATGCTTTAATTATTCATGTCATATCAACGAAATTTCTGTTTAAGAGTTGGACTTAAAGGTGTGATTAATAATAGAAAACGGAATGAATACAATTTTTAAGTGCGCTTTGAATGTTTATAAATAAGTCAAATCCAATGACGTATATATCGGGGTAATTTTTATATATAGATATTTCTTTTTCATGAAGAAGAGAGAGAAATTAGCTCGAGCGAATATTTCTTACAAATGAATAGCGACATCAATTACCTTCTTGAATACAAAATAATGAATGGGTAAGGGAGAATAAAATGTACTAAAAAGAAACTATATGATAACAAAACGTTAATTAATCCCATCGGTATTAGATCTGATATTCTTTCTCCCTCTCTCCTTCATCTGTTTGTTTATTCCATCTCCTACTACCCCCTATTCTTCAGTCCACCACGGACAGAATTATTATCTGTCTCTTCCTTTATATGTATACATCTTTCTCTTTTTCACCCCTTATTTTGATAATTTTTTTTCTCTCCATCCGATCTCTTTGTGGTTTTGATGAGTTGAGTCGTTGTATTTCCTTGGGTCAAGTCCGTTTCGTACCTCAGTATTTTCTCTACCGCTGGGATTTGTAATACTAGGAGCAGCTCTCTCTGGGCTATCCCCAGGAACAAAGCGGGCCTCGCCTGCCTTTGGCAATGAATAACGAATATATACTATGGTAGGCGAAGAATGGGGGTGGGAGACGTGGATCAGTAGGAGGGTGTAAGGGGGTTATAGGAGGTCTCTGTCCTCGTTGTATTGGTAATGCCAGCACGTTTTGCATGTATCGAGGATGTTCTCTCAGGCTGGATGTTTAAGGGGTGGGTGAGGTTAAAGGGGGTAGGCAATCGATGTGTTCTAAGGTAAGTTCGCACTGTTCCTATATTGTGACTCTGATACAATGCAAAATTGGATATAATTTTTTTTACATTGATAAAATATGTTTCGGTGACCGTATACTCCAAAGCGTCAATCTCGCAATAAATTTGACTTCACCTGCTGGAGAAATCGGGTTTCAAATCCTGGACAGGTGGGTTGAGGGTGGTTTTTCACAGGTGTAATTACTCTAAAATGAGCCTCCCTCAACCCTAACATATTAACATAATTTGTACGTATTAATATAACCATGAAATGGTAGTAAGACCTGTTAAAAAAAATACCTGATTGAGATTTACCTTACTATTTTGACTATTTCATAGGTTTTTATACTTTATGGGAGAATGAGCGCTGTTGCTCACAGTAATTGACACACCAGATTTCATAGAAAGAGCCTTATCAGTCATCTAGTACAGTTTCTTTATTTACTTTCACGTGCATTACGTTAAGTTGTGTGATATGTACCTAACACCTTTGGTGGGTAGTATCAATACCTAAAATATATATCAATAGAAAAATTATAACCGACCGATTTTTTTTTTAATTTCTAAAAGGTTTTTAATTTAGAATTGGATTGTATTAAAGAAGTTTTACTAATTTATAAGACTGTCACATACTATTTCTTTTCTCCTACCAGAAACAAACTTACATACGCGTTGTGTTGTTCCGGTTTAGCCAAACTAACGAAGGAATTTTAAACATAACACAGCAAAGTACCAACTATTAGAACATTTCTATTAAGTTTAGTTCATAATACACTGTATTACATCAAAAAATTGATCAATGACCTATTTATTATATTAAGTTTTTCCGTAGGGACCTTTTTTTTTTCCTTCCGTATAGTCGTAAATAAATTGAATCTTTTCAAATTAAACGAAATGTTTGGTTACAAATAACATTTTTCATTAAATAAATTTAAAATATGTAATGTTGTGAAACTTTCTTTAAGTTATTGAATTTATATATTTTAAGTATTTATTAGTTATATCAGAACATGATAATTTATATTATCGAGAATGAAAGGACCTACCAATTTTGCCGCGAAAGATATTTTCTAATAACTTCCAGGGTTATATTATTTAACAAAAATGACGTGGGATCAAGGGCTTCACTTACCTTCCAAAGGAAGTTGTGCTATGGATTTTCATCATTCAAGAAAAATCCGTCCACTCCGGCTTGGTTTAAACATACAAACATTGAGTTCTGAGGCGAGCACCTTACCACAAGACCACCGAAGTCGATGAATACATTTAGCTGAGCCGCTATCGCTAGACACGTGTACTAAGTACCAGTCTAGACTAATTTGGCTTACCATTAACAGAGAGGTTGGGATCTGACTCCTTATTGGGTGAACTGAGGATGGACATTCTATAGTAGTGTCCTATCACCCTTCCATAAAATCCTGGTATATTTTCTTTAAATTCCATACAGGAAAAGACCCTGGCTTTTAGTGTGATAGAAGAACGTATAACTCAGCTGCGGAGAGGTGAAAAAAATCTAATCTTTATTTTTCCGGATGACTTATCCTCTACCAATACTGTGTATTATTAAAGATTCATTTTTTAACAAGTGGGGAACGTGGAATTGGTCGACTTCATAAAAGTTTACAGACCACGGTATGTCACAGCCTAACTCTAAGTCCATCTCCCAAAATTAAGTTTCTTAGAGATAGTGCATGTTTGGACGCAAATGCGCAAGGTTGTCCAGTAACCCCGGCTAGTGCAAAATTCAACCAATCAGAGAGGGGGAGATACTGTCACTCAAGTACAGTCACAGGAAATTTAAAATTGACCAAACGATATTAAACTTTACTATTAGATTAAAGTCTTCATTTCAAAACTTTTAAGATTTTACAATTTTTCAATTTCATATTTCTACCAATATTTTATTCATAAACATAAATGGTTAATATAATTCAATATTAATAATATGAGTAATTACAATTTTATTAGATATTATTATTTAGTATCTTAAATTTGTTTCCTTTTGTTAGATTTATATGTATCATGATATTATGATGCATATAAGGTTTAGTAATCTATTCAGTTTTAAGAAATTTCAAATGTAAATTAAATTTAAAAATATCTTAATATGTGTCACCAGTAACAGTATGTGTCGTGGATGGTTTCCTGAGTAAGCAGATATTCTTTCAACTATACATAGACATATCCTACCAATATATATATATATATATATATATATATACACCTCATTTTTACCAATACAAATATTCTTACCTTAATATTCTACATTATAATATATTACTCGATTCTTGTCCAGTGAATATCTTAATAAGGGGAGAGAACTCACAAGTACGGTTCAAACTCTGCTTATCCTGGCAACACTTCACGCCACGCCAATGATTTTTATCATCGTGAAAACATAATGTGTATGTATGAGCTCTAAACATTATATCCCAACAGCTGATGGACCGAAAAATTTACCTAAATGCCATTGAGCTTATCTTGCTTTATTACAATGGACAGGAAAATCGGAAATTCGCTATAATCCCAGAATGGGGAACTCAGGGCCATTTTATTATTTACACAATTTGAATTTCACTTCTGTCTTTTCTACAGATCGCCAGGAAAATTATATCTTAACTTAATATTTTTAATTTTCCTTCACTATCTATACTTAAATTTAGATTAAATTTGGTAAGCCTCAAATGAGTAGTAATATGCTTAGCAATAACCAAATACTAAAAAGCGTCTAAGACCAAATTCATAGTTATTGCATTAGTAGTGAATGATCAGGTCTCTTTCGTCTTGTATAAAGATTCAAATACTGACCCCCAACTTCGAACTAGGTTATCTCTAATATTACTTGCACCCAAAACAACATCAAGCCGTTCTAAAACTTCTCATAACCCAACACAAGAACTACCGACTTGCCATTAAAGTATTAAACCCTATATGCCCCATCTACAAAAATGTAGTAGAAATAACTAAAACATAGTGAGATTCAAGTTATAGTGATCCAGTAAATTAATTATTGATATATTTTAGTGAAGAGAACTACAGTTATAATTATGGAACTTAAGTCTATAGGGTTCAAGTTAGTTAATTAATGATATCAATTTAGTAGAGAGAACTACAGCTATAATTATGAAATTCAAGTTATTGGGTTCCAGTTAATTAACTATTGATATTAATTTAGTAGAGAAAACTACAGCTCTAATTATGAAATTCAAGCTATAGGGTTACAGTTAATTAACTAGTGATATTAATTTAATAAAGACAACTAGATACATAATTATGAAATTCAAATTATAGGGTTCCAGATAGTTCATTATTGACGTTAAGCTAGTAGAGAGATCAACAGCTATAAATATGTTAACCAAGCGCTAGGATATCTGTTACTAATTTGATTGTCATAATTACATTTGGTTCTTTATACGAGCATAATCTAACTTTGTTATCGTCATTAATGTTGTGGTTGATATCAATAATGGTTTTGCCTTATGGAGGTATCGTTTTGTTTAGTATGTTATACGTAGGCTTCATCTAGTTATGTTCTCAAGTGGTGTATGTAGGTGATGTTGACTGTCCTAATCTTGTGGTCATTCTGGCAGTACTAACTTTTGTTATGTCTATGGTCACAATTGGGAACAAACTATATCGGAGGTTACAATTCCTAGTGTAGTCCTGAATGGACTATTAGTTTTGCTATAAGTGTCTTGCTATCTCAGGTATTAACAGACTAAACACTTTATATGAGCTATAATATAATCTGTTTGTGGGGTTGTCACTTTATGTGTCTCTTACTTTAATATATATCATCTACCACATGAGACGTGTAATACATTTTCAATAGTAAGGAACAGAGTCAGTTCCTTTTGTAAATGTTAATCTATAGTTAATGTTTAACCTATTAGTCATGTAGCTTGACCGAAATCACCAAGTCTACTTGATAATTATTTAACTGTGTTATTGTCACAGCCGTCATTATACTTACTCCTTTCCGTTGTCCTGTACCGCCCCACTCTTACTATTTATTTACGAACACAATAGACTAAAAAGAGAGGAAGGTGATCTCTAAAAGAAATAATTATTTGTAAAAGTAAAACATTTTCAGGTTTAGGAAATATTTGAATTTTATTCAAAGTAACAAACAGTGTTAAAACAACAAGTTGCATGGCCATACAGGTATTACTGAAGTATGTTGAAAAACAAATAAATCTTATCAATTTAATACATACGCAGTGCGTTTCAAAAGTTTTTTTAAAAAAAGACTTCTATCGAAGAGACCAATGAAATTAAAAGAATCGTTGCTATTATTTAAAGAAACTCTTATAAATTATATATAAGCTTCTAATTCACCACAGGGTATTAAGATCAAATAAAATCCAAAGGATCAATAGTTTGGATTACTAAATATTTGAAAATAGACAAAGGGCTTAATGAGAGTCTTTTAAAAGGTTTAAAACGGGACGGATTTACACCAGTGAATAAAGACAATACAGTTTTAAATTTATGAAATAAATATAGATTTAAATATCACAATATATATTTACTTTAAAGTATAAAGGTTTGACTTCCCGACTAAACTCAAACCTTCGCGGGACAATTACCCCCGTCACTTTTAAAGAATTAAACAAAATTCCCACATTTAAATATTTAATGTAAACTAGAAAAATTTACATTACAGAAATTGTAACTTTGCCTAAAGGAATCAGCGAATATTAAAGTCAAAACCATATTAAACAACAAAATTAAGTTACTTTAACATTAACTTCAAAGCAAATAAGTCTTCAAAATAACCAACAAAAGAAACATTATCAATTTAAAGAATTTAAATTACTGATAACCACAAAATCTAAAATTTAATATTTAACCAAAATATTGCAAGACATACAAAATAAACAAATAATGTGGCTCTCTCTTTAAACCAAGAAAATACAACGATACTAGCGCCCAAGTGGCTACAGGAAGCATTAAGTGTTTCATTATGGAATTTAAGTTTAAGTATTTAATTTAAGTTTTTTGCAAAACATTAACGATGCCTACACTGACAGATTTCTATAACAAACTAAACCAAAGTATTCAATAAAATCAAACCCATCACAGCAATTTATATTTTAAAGGTATAAACAAAGATATTTTAAGCCATCCTGGCTATATAACGTCCTAGTCCTGAACCGGACTTCTCGTGGAAGTGGTATAAGTAATAGTCTTTTCGATTGTCTGTGTTCCCTCATTATATATGTCTAGTTGCCGGATAGGGAGTTGGGAGATCTATTTTGCAATTACGATATTGGCAAACATCTGGTGGAAAGGCGTCTTTGTGTTGGTCACGTAGGCCGGGTTTATGTTGTCTTGAACATCTGCCGCGGCTTTTGACTCACAAGACGAGCAGATGTAGAGATATGCTTACTACGTCACGTACGCCAACCCAGGTGTCCAAACATATTAGGAATCTTCTAATAATACCGTACTGTCCAATCAAAACATTGCTGGCCTTCTTCATCGGAACATTAGGGGGCTGCACAATTCGTAGTGTGTTTTGGACTTCTCTTCATTCTAACATTCGTGGTGAGCTGGCTGGACCTGCACGTTAGTCTACACCAGGCCGATATGCACGTGAGTTTAAAACCTCTGTATGACATAGTAAGATTGTGATATTAAATAATGCTGGAAATCTATGAGTATAAGTTTATTTGGGGTAAAATTTTATGCTGGTAGGTTCTATTGAAATTTCTATTGCAGGATGTCTATGCATATTAGATTGTTTCGGGGCGGGTAATAACATTGTCAAACTGGCAGTCCACGCTAATGTTACAGTCCCAGCAAAGAGAATGCCATCCCATTTCCATTAGCCATTGAGAATTAAAGGAAGGCCATCAATTATTTATGTGCAGTATACATTTATATTTTAAATCTCTTTATTCTATGAAATTTGCATATTTTTATAATAAGCTAGACTAATTATAAAATAACTGGCTTTCTATGTCAATGGGTCTTGTTTCCTTGGAGTTCCCTTTCTGCTGGATCCATGCACATTACCCCTTTATGACAGAACAAGCTAAAAAGGTAGTATTTTAGATTAAGGTTTTGGTTCAACACCTTGAAAATATAAACCTTGATAAGGTCAATATCGAGAAATAAGATGAAATGTAACTATATTAATAAATTATTTCTATTGATTTCCTTCAAAATTAGAAGGTGGCACATTAATATTATGCTATCTAATTTAAAATATTTAAAATTAGCTTATTATTTGGCGTACAGGCAAATCCTTAACGTTAAAATCAAATTTTTGTTTCCATAAATAGGTAATATCTCAAACAGCTATCAAAAACATTTTGAAACAATTCATACTGACAACAAAGATATTTTCAATTTTAGAATTTTAATGAGGGTTATTTTTATTCTGATTTATAGACTAATTGGCTTTTTGTAGCCAATCGGCGTTTTTAGATGAATAATATACACTATTGAAATGTTTGAAAGAAAAATATCGCTATCGTCCAATTATCACCAAATACTAAAAACAGATAAAAAAATATTGTCCACAAAGAGTTCTACAAATTAATAATCAGTGTAGTATTACTAATATTCAGGCTGTTCAAAATAAAATGAAAATATTTATACATTTCTCTTTGTGCTTGAAAAGTATATTATGCCGTTACACCAACCCGAAGTAAACACAAGGTAAATTAAAACTCACAAAGCATCAATTGAGATTTCAAATGTCTTCTTTATTTTGAGCATGCTAATGAAAATTAATATCACGTTTTTTCTTCCACTTTGGCAGACCTGAAGTTCACATATTATATTTTATTCTAAACTAGTTTTTGCTCGTGGATTCGCTTGCATTTTAGGTCGGGGAAATGTATTTTTTTTTTTGTGGAGAGCATTCTCCATTTCCTGAAAGAACATTTTAGACATATATGGAATGAAAGAAATATTTTTTATATCAATGACGCTCAATATTAATAACTAACTGTAGAGAGGTACCTGGTTATTGGTGATAACGAACCGCAAGGACAAAATAGGTATAATCCGGATGCAATATCATAGTTTTATAAAACATATTATATCTGGAATATTTTACAAAACTGTAACATATCAATTACTATTTTTTCATGGAAAGGAATCCTTATAGAAAACGTTATGTGTCTTTTCTTCAGGAAAATAAACCCATCAATCCTTGCAGCTGCTGACACTTGAGCAAGTATAAATTTAATTTACTATGAGAGAAGCAGCTATTACGAATAAACTCCATTAGGTTTGTATCTATCGTCACTAGACATTTTCCTACGAGATTTTCTTATCACACTTAAAATTGATATAATTAATATTTAAATTTCATTGTAGACATTTTTAATGTGATATTTATTAAATACGCGAAATAAAATTAAATTGAGTTTTTTTTAGAGAAATTAATAAAATGTTTCTTATATATGAATGATGGTCAGTTATGTCGATTTTAATTAGAGTTCAAGAAATTCAAATTACATAAATTTTATTTATTAGAAGACGATATTGTTATTTTACTGAAATTTCTAGGAAAATAGTACCAACAGCACTATTATAATTTTGGTCGTATGGTATTCCATTAATTTAAATAGGTGTATATCCCTCATTGGTATTAAGGCACGATGAACATAAGAAATATATTCAAGATATTTACTGAATAACTAATGAAATTAATAAACACTTAACTTAGAAATCAATTTTTGCGCGAAGCAGAAACGTGTTATCAAAAAGTATGAGAAATTCATCCCATATCAAGTTTGATATTTTTGATTAGTATTGAAATCCTGTAAGAAATACCATGGGAGGTTTTTGGAGATCCAATCAATCACCGGAATAGAAAAAAAGAGAAAAATAAAAATAGAGAAGGAAGGTGGAATACATAAAAAAAAACAAGGAAAGGAATCTGAAAGACGGAAGTGAAACGGGGGAAAGAGGTGACTTTAATAGAAGAGATTTTAACGACGTGACGTTAAGAGAAGTAGGGAGAGGGGGTGGTTTGGGGGAAAGAGGAGGTGATACGTAGACACAACGCTCTGATAACAATTACTTTGTTACACTTCGTTCGTTCCCTTAGAAACCTCTTTAGAAACCTTTCGGAACAAACTGACATACGAGTGGTTCTCAAAACGATTTTATCATGAACTTGATTGATTGGTAGCTTTTTAGTCGTAATAAGGGGTAAAAAAAATTAGATTGTGGGGATGAATCAAAATGTTAGCATTTAATAACAACCCAATTTATAATTATATTGATGAAGAGTCTAATACATATGCTCTGAACATATGGGTCAATTATTCAACTCGATACTCCATAATCTTAGTGCTATTTTCATTATTACTAGGAGAATACTTAAGATAAGTCTCAAATTTTTAAGGTTTTATTTAAAACAAATATAAATTACAGGTAAAGTTTTCTTCAAATATATTTGTTTGGTTTAATATTTCTTCATTGTGCAATCTCAACACTTTTTGAATAGTGCTGATTAACATTGAGACATTTGACAAGTAACTTTCTAAATTAAGAGAAAATCGTACTGGTAAAACTAGGAAATTGGCATATATTCATTGCCTGTATATGAGATTATCATATATAAAAAGTTTAACTAAGTATGAAACAAACAATATTTGATTAATAATATGGTAATATTTTGTCTGCATAAAATTGAGTTCCATTCAAGCCCACCGCTATACAAAATTCTTGTTATAATATTTGAAATATATATTAGTTAGATGGATGTTTGATTATTATTATTATTATTATTTTTATTATTATTATTAGCACCAGTCTTACTACCAGTTCGGGTTGTAAACACTTATGCTAATGTGTAATGGTAGGGTGATTGTGAGATGAAATGGAGGACCTACAGTTTAACGTGCAATCCGAACCACGGTGGAGGCTTTACATTCCCCACTTTCACAAGTTGTGATTAATATACGTCTTGTCAGAGGTGAAGGAAGGGTTTGGTAATCAGATACATCTGTGTCGGGACTGAGGATTTAACCCTGAACCCCCAGCACAGAAGTCTGACATCTTACCCCTAGACCACCAGGTCACCCGTTATGGGTGTTTGAAAAGATAAAGTTTACGTTAAATAGACCTCCGTTTGTGTGGAGTAATGTAAACACTATTTTTTTTTAAATCAACATCATAAGTACAGCTCATTACATACTTTCCCAATATTGAGATAGTTCTATCCAGTCCACCTCATTACACCCTAACTAATGTTATCCTGCGTTTTGGTCTTCCAGTTGTCTCTTCCCATCGGATTTATCATTAAATACCTGAGACATGGTTCTAGATTCTCTCGGTCACACTGCATGTCCTGCCCACCTTAATCTGCGTGATTTGATTATTTTAGCAATGTCTTCTGATGAGTATAGGGTACAAAACATATTTATGTAACCTCCTCCACTCCCCATCATCTTTATCCCATTGTGGACCAAATATATTACTAACTAAGCCCATTGTTTTCGAACACCATAAATCTATTTTCATCATGTAGGTTTAGAGAACAAATTTCTTTAACAACAAAGTTTGTAACTATACTTTATAGAAGAGTGGATTGAGATATACATGTCTAATAATTTTCCTTGTATTAACCGTATTCAAACAAAAAAAAAATAAATTTAAAGGAGATTTGACTTCTGGCTCTACAAAAAAGTATCAATAGAAGTGTGAGAGATTGTTTAGGCCAAGCGTAGTAAATCTTCTATATCTGGATGGGATAATATTGCACATAAATGTATTTCTAGTCTTTAGATAATTGCCTCTAGGGTCAGTCTGACCCCCCAAAACCAATCACAAGATCTATTAAAAAGGAAAAATTTATTTGTGAATTTCTAAATTCTACTTTTATAAAACACAGTTTTGGATTGATTTAACCACTATGAATAGATCACGTAAGTATTATTAAATTATTGCATTACATTTTAACTTTTCTGAATTTGGTCATATACTGATTATGAACGCGGTCTAAAATAATTTATCACGAAAAGTTGGGGATAAATTTAAGTTCTATTGCACACAGAGGGTTTTCTCTTGCTCTCTCCACGCTAATGCAACTATAATTTCTTAAAGCTAACCTCTTAACACTTACCTCTTAAATTAAGTAGTTAATATCCCAATGTGGTGGGAGAATTGATTGGTAAGTTTGATTAACCAAATGCCAATAGGAATGTGGTCTCTATAGTATACTCATTTATTTTGATAGCCATCCCCATGTTGTAGTGGTCAGCGCACGTGCCTACAAGCCTAAGGGTCCTGGGATCAATTTCCACCTGGTACTTTAAGTATTTTTCCTGAAGGGGTTTGGTTAGTTAGGCTTAAGTTATGTTTAGGTGTTTGGACTGGTTTCACACCCTTATATTAACACCATTACATAATCTCATTAGGATATGGATAAAGCAAACACGGAAAGGATGTACGATTAGTACATTTGGGCGTCCTCTGAACAAAGGTACATAAGTACTAGCTAATATTTCCACTACTGTGCTAAGAATGATGGTACCCAGACAAGCAATATTATATTATTTAGTCTGATATGCCGATGACGGGTTTTGATGGGTCTGGATTTCAATAAAATAGTGTACAAATCTAGCTTAACGAAAGTGTGGCTCCACTTACTAAATTCCTCATCCATTCTTGAATTACATATTTAATATACTTACATATAAATTTAACTTTGGTGGAAAGATGAAATTGAGAGAACCATTAATTCCTCCTTCTCTACGTCAAGAACTTAATTTTCGGTCATTGTATTTGATTTTAATTCTTTCATTTGTATTTATTGATTCAGTACATAAAATTTAATTTACTTTCCTGTTTCAACTCTGTTTTCACTGGATGGTCTATCTTTTATCCTGACATCACACTTTTATCCTTCTTCATATTATGACATTTATAACTTTTATTTAATACTTTCTGTGTTATTACTTTCTTCACAGTACGTTTTGTTCAGAAGCTTCGTAGATGTTTTACGAAGATGGAGACTATTTTTGTGTTCTTTTTTTTTTTTCTGTTCGCTTAAGTTTTGCTAAGATGTGAGATGGGTGTGGGGGTAAGAATTGGAAACTTTGTTTCAAGTGACTCGGGAGAAAGCACGTATCTTTTTCACGTAGCCGTTTTGTTTAACACACCATCTAAATTATTCAAATGAAATCCATGTTGTTTGAAACCCTAGGAAAGGCAAGACAGCCAAAAGGGAGATAAAAGTAGAGAGAAGACTAAAATAAATAGGGGAATATTGTGTAGAAGAGGACTGACCTCTAAGATAAACGCCTGGGGTTTTGAATAATTTATTTTCACACTATTAGATCAACTTTCAAAAATAAATCTAATTTTTGTAGTGTAATATTTTTTAAATGTATTGTACGTACTAGCATTAATACAGTTCAAAAATAATGTTAATACTTTTTCCTGGATCAAAATTAGGTTGAACTGGAATAACCAATATAATCTTTTATTTGAAATTTGTTATTAAAGACTACCATGATTTGATTAATTCAATCTACTCTTTGAATTTTTAAATGGTTTGATCAAAAACACAAAGTAACTACTCGTACATTTGGTTTTAAATTGCATTCGTTAATTTTTATTTTTTTGTTCAGTGTAAAAACTACTTACTCATGTACTCCGTGTCTTCATAACCGTCTTAGATATATATATATATATATTTAAGCTAATAGGTTACGGATAAGTAAATTCTATTTTAGAAGAAACACACTTGAATTTGTGTTAAGTGAGAATTTGAAACCTCCTTGTAACTTTAACTACAATAACCCCGTTACTTTAAAATATGACGAGACTGACTCTTTGGAACATGTACCCTTAAAAAAGGGCTATAAAATGACTATAGTTAACTATGGAAAATAATAACTATCTTAATAAACTAAATATGTGTTGCACAAATCCTTCATCCAAAGAGACGACGTATCTTTAATAAGAACCTTTCCTCTCGTCAGGTTTTATTTCCTTGTAAGTGAGAACATGTTTTAGATTAAGTAAATCCAGTCAGTCTACCCCTCTTTACAGAGTTCAAGCCGCCACCATTCCCCCCCAACTCATTACCTCCCTCCCCCCCAAACCTTTAACAGCAAAAGACGAGAGGGGAAGGAAGTCTTAATTGAAATCGTAGTCACATTGTGACGTGTACGGTGTTTGAACAGGAATTAGTAATTACATGCGAACAAGACGAGGGGAAGGAGGACTGGGTTTTTGGGGAGTGAAGTAAGAGAGGGTGTATTTTTAGCGGGAAACCAGGATTGCACCAACTATCATTAATAATTAGCTTCCCTCACAAGAGTACAAAAGGAAAGGAGACATACATAGAAAGAACGATAATACTAGAGATGCGACAATTGCATTTATCTTCATTAGTTAGGTATTATAGAACCTTCTCAAACATTTGATCTTGAGTAAGCCTCTCGATATTTTTTTCTAAAGGAATTTTTTATAAATTTGTGAAAATATTTGGTTTTGATTTTTTTAATAATGTAATTTATATTTTAACTACAAATATTGATGTTATAAAAATTCTTACATATTATAAATAAAGTGATCAAATATTGTAAATAAATTAATTGTAATCAGATATGTGTATGCAAATGATAATATTGTGTCAAGCAGACTCACTCATTTAGAAAAAAATAGGTGACATAGGTGTACAAATTTTTTTTTTATTAAATGTTCTTCTAAAGGCGAATAAGTAGACCTTTATGAATATCTTTAACCTTGAATTTATATATATATACATACACTATAATCTAAAGTAGGAAACCATTTCAAATGTTATGTTGAGTTTAAATATAAACTACCACTCTTTTTAAAAATGATTAGCAAAATTGAGATAAAAAGATTCTGACTAGACCATATCAAAGTTTGTGTTTGAACACAGGTGTATTAAAAAATATCTAAAGTACCAGAAATTTAGCAAAATCTATGTGTGACACATTTAACTGTCGTGTGACTAGCACCTATAATTTAAATGTTGCTATTATTATTATTATTATTATTATTATTATTATTATTATTATTAGCACCGCGTCTTACTACCCGTTCGGGTTATACGCACTTACGCTAATGTGTAATGGTAGGGTGTTTGCGATATGAAATGGAGGACCTACAGTTTAACGTGGAATCCGAACCACGGTGGAGGCCTGGCATTCCCCACATTCACAAGATGTTGCACTATAGAGTTTTATCATGTAAGATAATTCCGTCCATGCCAGTTGGATTTGAACCCATAATCATCGGGACCTGAGGTGAACACTTTATCCCAAAACCACAGAGGTCGAACAAATTTTTATAAGATACTAATATTTCTCATAGAGATTATGTATTATTTCATTATGTGACAACAACTTTGGGACCACCAAGTCGAAACAAATTATTTGGTTACAATAAAAAAAGGTTGTTTTCAATATATATATATATATATATATATATATATATGTGTGTGTGTGTGTGTGTGTGTGTTAACCCNATATATATGTGTGTGTGTGTGTGTGTGTGTTAACCCTGTAAAGTTTAAAAGAGCTAGCCTGATATATTAATGTTTGTTCGCCACAATTAGGGTGACATTTGATATAACGATTGAATTGGGTCCAAGTTTGCTGTTCTGTATTATAATAATTTAAATGGGATGATGTCTTATTTTATAAATTAAAAGTTATAGTGTTTTATAATTTTGTTTTAAATTTTAAGTAGATAAACAGTTGTTTTGCTAGATATTTCACACGTTGTAGACTTTAATTAAAGCTCGACTATTACGTTATATGCATGATAATTCCTGACATTTGAAATTTAGAACACAGATTAAGATCTCATAAACTCTACCTACACAGCTCTTCGTCAGGAAGGAAAGTAAAGAGATGCGTACAGTGAAGGGGTATATCAAGCGACATTTCCTTCTCAAAGCTTAAAAAAAAAAGAAAAAGGTGTGGTCATCCAGGTGCATTTCTTTTCATAAAACTGCGTTTTCTTTTTAAACAGAGACGTAAAAGGATGTCGCCATACCTCGCATCTTAACAACTTAACACAAATAAATCTTACTACCCGCTAGCATTTATAATATCATAATTCTGAATAAAGATGTGAATAATAAATTATTGAGATGTATAATTTCATATCATTACATCTCCTTCGGGAAGTTCACACAATGACAATAATGGGGTAGGTGTCAGTAAGGTCTGATATAAATTGAATGAATAATCTTTTAAGTGGAGGGAGATTGTGAATCTATTTTGTAAATTTAAAACACCCTCAGTACATAGGTCAGTCTTCAAATTTTGACTTCCTCATCATTATTAATACAGTATTTTGCTAGTGTAACTCTCCAAACCACTCAAAGAACTTTGTTTGGATTTAATACAATCACAAGACATGGATAAATAAAGTATTTTATTTAAATATATAATTGCATCTGTAAAACCTGGATTTTTGGTCAAAAACAAATCTAGCTTTACTAATATGATTATATTGGAGCTCCAATACACTTTGGGTTTTATCCTAAATGTGTTCCCACTATCTTTTAAAGTAAATGTGGACACGTTGAATTTTATATGTGGATAGCCATGGTGGGTATTAAGATACAAAGTAGGGGCAAGTGGGAGTTGATTTGCTTCTTTTATAAACTATCATTATGGTATATTGAAATTGAGACTAACTATTTTACCAAATTTTCAAAATCTTTCTTTATTTGGTAAATTATTTAAGTTGAATAATAGATTTATCATAATACTTATTATGAATGCTTGAATATAAACTATTGGTAATTGAGGATAATTTTTAATTAAAGGCTTATTCCAAATTTTGATATATCATACCAAAGAAGATTATTAAATAACTGGTTCTAATAAAATATAAGTAAGGTATATTACTTCCTTAATCAAACCCTACGTATAAAAGATATGACAATTATTTTAGCTACGGCGTGTGACCAAAGCTAATCCCAGTAAATATTTCATAGAAAACTCTTGTTCATTTATTACTACTGACAATTCTCACTAATCTGTGTGGCAATTCTTACCTTTATCTGGAATATCCTTGAGTTACACAGATCCTAAACATTTTTCTCTCTCTTTAGACCAAGGGATTAAAATGAGTGCGTCGTACTAACCCTATCCCTCTCCCCCCTTACCCCATTTAACCCAACGCCTAACCCTTCTTTTCACAACGTCCCACTTCTCACACAAGGCTTAGCATGGGGAATGAACGTGGCACCATTATTTTACAGACTTTGTTCTTTTGAATTATGTATATGTTTAATCCAGAATTAGTACACTCCCTTCGTGAATTTCACGTTCCTCAGTTGCGTCGGGAAAGAAATATAACGTTCCGCATTAGTATTTTATTTTTCAGACACACAAACCAAATAACTGTATTAAAAATTGTGAGTTATAATTTCACACTCAATATAAATTATACATTGAATGTAGCTAAGGGCGACCTGGTGTTATATGGGTAAGGTGTCGGACTTCTGTTTTGGGATCCGGGGTTCAATCCTCTATCTCGGCACAGAATTGTCTGATTATCAAATCCTTCCTTCACCTTTGACAAATCGTGTATTTATCACAACTTGTGAACGTGGGGAATGCCAGGTCTCCACCGTGGTTTGGATTCCACGTTAAACTGTAGGTCCTCCATTTCATCTCACAATCACCCTACCATTACACATTAGCGTAAGTGTGTATAACCCAAAAGGGTAGTAAGACGCGGTGCTAATAATAATAATAATAATAATAATATAGCTAAGCCATTGATAATGAAACTAATTGAAAAGATAGTAGTAAATACTGTATATCTCCCTCTTATGACAATCCCTGGTTGCATTAATGGAGAAGGGAGGGTTAACGGAGCTTTAGGTAATAGTAAAACTAAATTCAAGGTCGTCCCCGGAGAGTTCTGATTGTTGGGCGCCACCTTGTTGGTGGCTGTGAACATGAACTATAACGAGGAATTCGTTCATTCACAGGATGTAAGTTTGAATATCAACACTCCCCTTAGTAAGGTAGACCTGGACTGATATGTGACCGTCAGGACAGGGATCAACTTCAGCCATTTACTTAAACCACAAATAAATATTACACACATAGGTCTTCATATGTTTACCTTAATCGAATCTGCAAATCCTGCTAATAAACAATGTAGACTAAAGTTTGTCAAAACCATGTGAATTATTCCCTTAGTGTTCCTGTATTAATTCCCAAAAATGATGTTACAACAAACTCCCAAGTATTAACTTTGATATCAAACATTTAAAAAAAAGTATTAAATTTTCCATAAAATAATAGTGTGGGACCCTCTATCCTATAGAGATGTATTGAAAAATCGGTAGTACCTAAATTATCCAAATAATTAGTTTCACAAAATACAACTTGACCCGACAAGGCTAAAAAATGAACAACCTATAAAAAAAGGAGGTATAATATTCTATAAATTAACAGTACCTTTAAAAGTTATAAATATCACTGAAATTTACGACTCATTATTATTTAAATCAAAATTCTAAATACAGATTCAAAACGATCGGTCTTGTTATACAAGTTAACTACTAATATTCTTGAGTTTTTAACACAAGGGCTTATGGCAGGTGTGAGAGAAAAAAAAACTATTAATTTTTACACCATAGAAGCTCATAAACTTCAGATCTGATTTTATATATAACATTTGGTAACAATCAGCAAATTAGTTCCCCAAAACTTTGTCACATATATATCCATTACTAACACAAATTAGTCAAATATCACAGTTTATATAGAAAATTGTTATCATAAATAACACTTAATTCAATCAAAATAAAGGATTTTATTATAATAAAATGTCTTACCCAACGTAGTGTTCATCTTGCATGACCGGTAAATTATTTTATTTTAGTCCTATTAGAACTGTTGAAATTTTGTAAATATTACGAAAAGTAGAACAACTTTGAAAGTTGTATTAGACAGTATATATCGATGGTGTCAAACTAAAAGGGAATAACCAACATTTTTTTCGAAATCCAGTTATTACCTTCTCGTAATAGCAGAGTGTATTTTAAATGAAATGCTAAAAGGATATAACTGAAAACACAAAAATAAGCTAAACAATTAAGTATTTATTTATTTGTTTAGGGAATAACCAACAGTTATTCTTCTAGGTTGTCATACATAAAGGGAATAACCAACATATATATTAGAACAATAAAAACAAACACAATACATACTAATACTACTTTAGAACCTTTAAATAATAATATTAATCAAGATGAGACGATAGGGGAAGGCGGAAAAAAAAATCGCTACAAATGCCAAAAAATGAAATGAGAAAAAAAAGAAGACATCTGGAAAATCCTACAGACGTGTCAACGGTGTTCAAGCTGAAGGCAAACAATTGCAGCCCAATCCATACATATGTAAACGTTGTCAAAATGAATGTACAACTTTTACTAATGATGAAAGACAGAGTTTGTTTTCTCACTATTGGGGATTTGAAGACAAACAAAGACAAAGAGATTGGCTGTTATCGTGTATAACGGAAATAGATGTTGGAAGGAGGACAAGCAAAGAATCAATTAGAGCTAGAACTGTAACAAGGCAGTATGGTATGCCAAAAGAGGGGTGAACAGTAAAAGTTTGTAAACAATTTATGATCGCTACACTAAATATTAGCATGAAGCTTATTGAATATACCATTGCGCATAAGTCCGATATATTCAGTGCTAAACCTGATGCTAAACCTGCCCACAACAAGACACCTGATGACTTGCTCAGCACGGTTAATCGATATATTGAAAACCTTCCAGATGTCCCGTCACATTACTGCAGAGCATCTACATCTCGCAAGTATGTGCCTGCTGAGATGGGAAGTTTAGAAAACATGTATCGTAATTATGTCAGCTTTTGTGAAGCGGGTACAAATTATGTTAGTGGTGTCGTTTTTAAAAACATTTGGCGCAAAGATTTTAACATTGGAATACATCATCCGAAGAAAGATAAGTGTTCTTTATGCGAAAGCTTCACAAGAAAATCGGAGTTAGAAAAAAGTGAAGAGGATAGAAAGAAATATTAAGAGCACCGGACTAAAGTTGAGATGAGATGAGTCTCGAAAAGTTTCGCCATGACCAGAAAAGAATTAATGAAGATAAATTTGTATGTGTAAGCTGTGACCTACAGAAAACGTTGACGACACCTCATGGCATTAGCACTTTAATTTATTATGCAAAGAAATACAACGTGTACAACTTGTGCTTTTACGAAAGTAACAAAAAGAAACAATGGACTGAATCTGATGGGAAAAAAGGTTCAAATGAAATTGCTACAATGCTATATTTATATTTAGAAGAGGTTGACAGTAGAAATAACATTCATGAAGTAAGACTGTATTGTGATAACTGCCCTGGTCAGAATAAAAACCATAGAATTCTGTCTACAATAAATTTTTTTTAAGACACCGAAGAATATTAAAACAATAACTTTAAACTTTCTCCAACAAGGCCACTAATACATGCCTGTAGATTCTATGAATGCTTCTATAGAAAACTTGATCAAAGGGAAAACGGTGTGGGTACCAACCGAATAGCCAACAATTCCTACCAATTCAAGAGTAAAAGACCCATACTCAGTTGTTGTAGTGAAACACAACCAGATATAAGACTGGGCGCCGGTAGAGGAATATTTAATGCCAGCTAAGAGAAAAAATCTTCAAAATGGTGAAAAAGTTAAATTCAGTGAAATTATGATGGCTAAGTTTTAAAAAGGATCTGATTGTGTAGCAATTAAATACTCAGCAAATGAAGAAGAACATTTCCAATATTTAAAGATAGGACCATTTAATGGACGCAAAATTAGTACAAATAGAGCTAATAAAACTGTCAGATGTCAGCCAGTGCCACTCTATAAAACACGTCTTCCTATATCTACACCCAAATACAAAGATCTAACAACACTCTGCAGGAAGAAAATAATCCCAGATATATACCACGAGCAATACATTAATTACATTATCAAACAGACCTACAGTTCTCGATGTGTTGATGGATACTGACGAGGAAGATGGAGATCAAAATAGGGAGAGTGAGCAAGATATTGAATAACTTTTATTATCTTGTTTGTGTAAATAGTAACAAAATTCAGTGTTTTAATTTTTTTTATAGCGTATTTTATTTTAAATAAGTTGAGTGTTTTTTTTTCACCATCATGAACAGTAATAGCCTAGGCCTCTTGCAAAATTTGAAGAACAGTTGATTGTTGAAGTTCCAGTACTGAAGTTTAAGATAAAGTAAGTTATGACAGAATGTAATAGCAAAATTATAGTAAGCTAAAAGGGAATAACTGTGTGAACGTGGGTAATAACCATTATAATATCTATGACATGACCTGCTAAAAGGGAATAACCAACGTATCACTATTATTATTTAATTTAAATCAATTTTTTTATTAAATTCAACTATTCTAATTATATTTTTTCTTGAATAAAAAAGTTTAAGCTTTAAGAAGAACCAATCACTTTAAGAATTGAAAGAATCAGTATTAAATAAATACATTTAAAGCTCCTACTGAACAATTAAAAAAATGTTGTTTATTCCCTTTTAGCTTGACACCATCGATATTATAGTAATTAAATAACATTAAAATGTCTACATTAATTCTGCCACTAAATGTTAGCACCTAATCCTCCCAAAGGAGACATAGGGTCTTCCCAGCACAAGCGTTCGAGTCTAACACACACTGACGAAACGGTAACGCTGGACAACCGACACAAAACTAGTCTCATTTGCCTAAGCAACAGCTCAACGATTATGTACTGACGTAGCTCACAGATGATTCATCGCACCAATGGACTTTCTGAAGTGCCCTAGCGGATGATGTAGGAAAATATTGTGGGCATGCTAAGTAAATCCACCTTTAACGGGCCAGGCTGAATATCTGAGGAGAGTTCCATGTGACGTTAAACGTCTCTCTCTCTCTCTCTCTCTCTCTCTCTCTCTCTATATATTATATATATATATAAAGATAAGATTAAAATTCAATTTTCAATTCAAATTTATTTAATTTTTATTTTTTCCCATTTGACAACTGTCTACCTTAACTTTATAACTTGTCATTTTTTCATCATAATGTGTATTCAACTTTACTTGACTCATGTGTTATTATTACATGTATTTTAACAAGTTTATTTTTTATTTTATATGTGACATGTCTCACATTTTTTATATGTTAAAATCATTTTAGAATTTGTGAAGGACAGTAATTTAACGTTAAACTTGTCATCTAATCTAAGATTAATATCTTTTACATCATTTATCTATCCTACATTCAAATCATCGCCTTTAAATCAATTTTAATATCATAATTCTATTTATTAATTTGTTATATTGTTATTTTGACTAATTTTGTCAATATTAATAGCTTCTTAGATATTAAAGACAGCATTCATATCTTAATTCTCAATCAATCTTAGACTCAGTACCATTTAAAACATATTTTCTATCTCACATTGTAACTATTCTTTACATTGAATTATATTATTATAATTATGATTAAAAATTAAATAAATATACATTTTAAACTAAAATATTGTTTTATAAATAAATATGTATAAAATAGTAATGATTATTTAAGATTTTAGTTATATATATTTATATATATTAAATTTTTGTCCCACAATACTAAATCTAAAAGTTAAGACTTGAAAATAAATTTTTGATATATATATATATATATATAACGAAAATCTTAAATAATCATTACTATTGTATACATATATATTTGTAAAACAATATTTTACAATATAAATAAATAACGAAAATCTTAAATAATCATTTCTATTGTATATATATTTTTTATATATTTATATATGTAAAAAAGAAAATGTTAAATAATCATTACTATTGTATACATATTTATTTATAAAACAATATTTTAGGTTAAAATGTATATTTATTTAATTTTTGTTCCACAAAATTAAGATTTGAAAATAAATTATGATTGCAAGTAAAAATTTACTTTCAAAACATATGATATCTCATAAAACACTTATTAAAAAACATTTAGAATTTTTGCTATAGTGTTAATCTGAAAAGCCAATATTCAGCTTATACTCACATGTGAGTTGCGACCCACATTCTGGGAAGCGCGTACCTTAGCTCACTAACGCTAGGAAAACACAAAAAATGCTGTAACATATATTGTGGTTGTGATGATTCAAGTTAAAAAACAAACAAGCTCTATCCTATTCAGTGGTGACCTGGTGGTCTAGGGGTAAGGTGTCAGACTTCTATGCTGGCGGCCGGGGTTCAATCCTCGGTCCCGGCAAAGATTTATCTGATTACCAAACCCTTCCTTCACCTCTGACAAGACATCTTGTGAATGTGAGGAATGCCAGGCCTCCACCGTGGTTCGGATTCCACGTTAAACTGTAGGTCCTTCATTTCATCCCACAATCACCCTACCATTACACATTAGCGTAAGTGCGTATAACCCGAACGGGTAGTAAGACGCGGTGCTAATAATAATCAATCCTATTCAGATACACTTTATTTTTCTAACGTAAAACATCCGGTGGAGTGGTGCAGCTTTATTAATATTATACTGTCCCTATCGTTTTAAAACAAACAACACACCATTACGCGTTTACATAGTCCCGAATTCATTCATTTTTCTTTGTTTCAACATCAAATTATCGTATTATTTCCAGGACTTTTTAATTAGGGCAATACTCTGCAAATTCCATGTGTACATTTCAGTTTAAAATTACAAGTCTGATTTTATGCCTATTCTCAAAAAGTTGTATTTTATCATAATTAATTTTAAAATAATAAGCATCATCCATGTTTGATTTACTTTGAAAACAGTGAGAGATGAGGCTATTGATTACAATTTTAGATCTATATTTTAGCTCAGTCGGTAGCTTGTCTGTCTACTCACTTAATGATACAGTTTCAATTCCTGGCATGGCCGAAAAAAAATTTCTTTGTGAACTGTGGGTTCCCCTTTTCACACTAATGAATAATTACCGGTCGAGTTCATGTGCATTATAACTGTACTAGGTTTAAGTTAATCTATAAGTCGTGTGCTGATACTATAAATCAATTCAAAAACTGCAAATGAAAAGAAATGAAATAGATAAATCTTTAGCTAAATTTAAGGTATACTATTATATATAGATATATATAAATTACTATCTTAAATATAGACCTTGGTTTGATTTTACAAATAGATTGTGTGCGAATATTATTACGTCGGCTAGTGATTTCCCATGTAAACAAGGGGGCTTATATCACAAGTTTGGATTGTAGATGGGCAGAATTTAGTGATGTTAGTTTGTCAATTTATCACAAAAGACTATGTTTAGGGGCGTTTAAGTCCATCGATATATCACAGTAAGATACTTATCTCCTGAACTTCTTGTTGTTATTATTATTATTATTATTGTTATTAGCACCGCGTCTTACTACCCGTTCGGGTTATACGCACTTACGCTAATGTGTAATGGTAGGGTTTACAGTTTAACGTGGAATCCGAACCACGGTGGTGACCTGGCATTCCACACATTCACAAGATGTCTTGTCAGAGGTGTAGAAAGGGTTTCGAAATCAGATACATCTGTGCCGGGACCGAGGATTGAACCCCGGCCGTCATCATAGAAGTCTGACACCTTACCCCTAGACCACCAAGTCACCCTTCTTGTTATTAGTATACTGCATTGGCGTGTCGTGGATTTTTGCAAGGAAAGCAGACTTAATTAAAACTTTACCACGTGATATTTTCCTGTCAACTTGGAACCTATTTTACCACTCATACATATTAGCTGTTCTGCATACCTCACATGGGGATGTATTCCCTTCGGAACCTGATTAATGAATATTCTACTGAGTGGTGTAAACATTTCACAAGTACAGTTTAAATTAATATTGCTTATCCTGGCCACATTTCAAGACAAGACATTTATATAATGATACACGACTATAAATACTGCCATTGTAATCATGTTTTGGAGGTAAGCTTATCTGCACTTTGACCTAAACTGCTTGTTATTATTAAAGTGATAGATTGGTTGACTCCCGAGAATAGATTATATATACGGTCAATATTTTTTATATAATATATTCGGAGGACTACCAAGTCTCCAATTGACATGAATTACTTGTAATTGATACAATTTGTGGAAGATTTGCTGTCTCTGAAGATTTGACTATAAGTCCAACATTTTAGAAAACATTCTAAAATACTCTTTCGTAAGTAGTGTAAGATATGTTAAAAATAATATAGACTTAGATAATGCTTGATAATATAGATAATGAAATGCAACATTTGAATATAATAAAAGTGATGGTTGATGCGTCACACCATATTTAATTAAAGTCAAAGCATTAGATAAAACCTACAATGATATGAGTATAAAAGTTAAGCAAATAGAGTGTTGTTATTTAAACGGTTGGCATATTTGACAATAAAACGTAAGTCAGGAGAATGATAAAATTGATGTACACAGTAATAAATTAAAATAATAGACGTTATTAACCAGAAACAACTTTAGGACTAAAATTTAATAAAATACAAGATGTATATGAATAAAATGGAATAACTCACTGTTAGAGTAAATTACAGGTTCGAATGAAAGTTTAAGCCAAATATAAATAAAAAATAGAATTAAATTGAATAAAGTATAACACAAATAAAAAGGAATGACAAAATGCTGAATGTAAACAGTCTAAACAGAATTAAAATGAATTGAAACTTGAAAAAATAAATTAACATGAATTGTAAACGTAATTGAAAAAAGTAAGTTTGAAGATAGTCAAATGATGTTGATTGATACAAGTGAGGTAAACCAGGCAGGTTACATAACAACATTAATGGAGAAGTTAGAGAGGGGAAGCCTAGTTATAAAATAAACAAAAGTGTAAAAGTTAAATGAGAAAAAAAATAAGCTACTTATTAATTACTTAAGATTACATGAAAATCAAGGGAGCATCGTAGAACCAATTATCTAAGTCCTGTCCAAAGGATTAAACTTCCCTTACTCCTTTTTAATGTTTCTGTAATGATGTTGTTTACAGTTGCTCTATAATGATGTTGTTGACTTTAATTAAATATGGTGTGACGCATTAACCATCACTTTTATTATATTCAATTGTTGCATTTCATTTATCTATATTATCAAGCATTATCTAAGTCTATATTATTTTTAACATAT